>MNPL01022145.1:143-34404 GCA_002081605.1 Tropilaelaps mercedesae
TTCTGCGAGATGTTAAAAACGCTTTTAACACAATGACATGGGAAGTTATTCTGATAGTGCGGTGGAAAAGAGCCTCGCCGTACCTCTGCTAGATAAGCTCGATATAACCAAAGGACCAGAGAGAAATAGCAAGAAACAGAATGCAGTTTATGCGAGAGTTCCACAAGGCTCGATCCTCATACGTCGTTCTGAAATCTGGTCTACGAGTATCTGAGATGAAGGGTTTCGCGGAAAACGTGGAGATGTTGGTTTATATTAACAAGTTCTCTTGTTTTCATTAGGGTCACGTCAGAAGACGCCCTACCGAACACGGCTAATAAAGCCTTGGACGTTTATCGTAAGCATCTTCAAGTGATACTTGATGAGGCGGATATTTTGTATCCAATTGGCTAAAAGCGAACGAAGATCACCAATCTTGTAGTGCTGGAGTACTGTTATTCGTTCTCGACAGGAGACTACCGAGATGTTCACGCATGAAATACATTTTGGCAGCGCCGCAACGGGTTATTCTGAGCCTGACTCGCATTTTCCTTAGGGTTGATGGATCGCCAGGAATTGGCCGAAGGTTGTAAAATCAACTATGTTGCATGTATAGGAAGACATGAAGTTATCTACAGAAAGGAAGATAAAACACGAATATCGGCTTAAAGGATACTAGGGATTAGAACTAGCTAAGAACGTTATCTACCGATGTGCTCTTGATTCCGGCCAATATGTTGCTGTAGGATTTTCTAGTAGAATTTTTAGGGGAAGCTTTTCTTTCTGAACTCTCTGACTGCTTAAATAATAGATCCGATGCACCCACGCAGGTCACTGAGACGAAAGAAGAGCATTAATTCCCTGCGTGGACGTACCGAACAAATACTTTGTGATACGGAGCGAAGAGAAAAGTGGAATAATGTGAGATATAAATAAAACGCCTTTAAATGTCTGATGAGGGTTTTAATGTAATTTCTCAGAATCAGTTTTATCAGGTTAAGACAACTTGAAAGAGTCGCATTACTGTTAAAATTTAATAAAATCAGGTAAATAAGGACTTTTAGTTAGTCTAGTGTTTTCTTTACATCGAGGTGCCTTTAGGTTTAGAACGGAGGATGCGAAATGGTTTTATCGCAGTCAGGAATACCATTTTAGCGGCTACGCTGACAAAAAAGAAACAAATAAAGTCAACCTCTATATGCCAAAAAACATCACTTAAAGAAATAACAATGTTACCGAATAATACATATATTTCACTATTCATAGCTAACTCTAGCTAACCTTTTGATGTGTTAGTTTCAACGATACAAAACGTATTCAGTTCACTTCGATTTCAAATGGAAATTACTAAGTTTCCGCTTGAGAAGTCTACACGTATTGTTGCCACTAAATATCCTAAAAGAAACCCACAAGACTATAAGTCCAACCGCTAGACCACAACAAAATGGCGCATTTCCGTTTCTATGTTTCTACATATCGAACAAACGAGATGGATTCGCCTACAATTTCTCATCGAATATGGATTGCCACGGCGTTAATGCTTGACGTCAGATAGACTCTCATTATCTATTTGTACGAAATTTGAACTGAAAAATCAATGTTTGATGTGAGGCGAATAAGCCTAACGACAATGCCAGAACACAGCATAATCATTTACCACAAATGTCGCCTATCACATCCCAAAGCCTGTAATTTGGAATTCGACCGGTTGCTTTCATTTAGAATCATTCTTAACGCAGACAATACTTACAGCACCACAATTAACTGTCAATGAGTTTAAATATGTTAAAATATAGCTTGTTTTTGCTCGATGGGCAACTAATCGATACAGTGTCGATTATGTCGGAGTAATCTCCGCTACTAATTCAGTCTCGCAATCATCACGCACCTCATATATTCGGCCCAGTCTCTACACACATACAGTTCTTACATTAGTCTGCATCTGGTTAATGCAGATGAATGGGTTATCTCACTATGACAATTTTACATCATTTACTGTGCACTAATTTGTATCATAATTCGATATGCTTCGTGTTTACCACACAGAGAAAGAGCTTAGAGCCGTTTTGAAGTAAGGAGAGGTCGATTGGAATCAAAACATTCCATACATCCTCCTATGGGAGTGAGAGAGAGCACACCACAGGGTCGTCTTTAAGCAACGCGGGCTGCCTGCTATTGAGTCATGGTACTGCGATACATACTTGCAGATGCAATCTGGAATAATTTTGCGCTATTAGGCCAAACTCAATGTAGTGATTACGTTATTTAAGACGACAGATTGTATAAAATAAACAAGAGCATATTTCACCTTCCCATGCTATTTTCTTAAATGATGTAGTAAGATGAAGTTAATAAATACCCCTTTTTGTTTTTTGGACATTTAATATGCATTAAGGAAGTACTTTCAAAACCATGGAACCTTTTCGCTTTGGCCTAAATAACGCCTATTGATGACTTCGATGGTAGCTTCATCAGTCTGGCCAGGCGCCTAGTTTAGCAAAAGTACTTAGGACTATTTCCCTGGGCGTAGAATCGAAAGCCATTTTAAACTTCACTAAAACGGATGACAGCAACCGTTTGAGGTTTATTGTTGCAATTGATCTTTGAAGCGGCCAAACAATACATTCTGCCGCTAGGCATGTTCGCTGACAGCGGAGTATATATTAAATGAGCTTTTGGTCGCTGAACTAAATCAGAAATAAGCCCTTGCTGATTAAAAAGCACTCGACAGACTCCCCTTTTTAGTTTGTGTCTATTGACTCGGTAACTCTTCTTCGTATTAAAGATATGGGAACTGAATAACGGAGTGCCACTTGAGAATAATATTCCTGTTGTGGATCTAGTGTTTGTTACAAAGGATAATAAAGTGTTGACGCGAGTATGGAATTGGACATTGGGTATGAGGCTATAATTCTTATTTTCATAACAAACGTCCCACCGCTAAAATTGGATACGCTGATTGTTGTGTCAGTGACAAGGTTAGATACGTCGCCCATTCTTCGTTGTTTAATAGTCAAGATATTTTACAGTTGCGTGATTAACAGTAATTATCCTCGACGTCCGAAAATGTTTCAGAAAGCCTTGAGGAAGTTGCTCTGAAGCGTCTCAGGGTAAAAATTCTATGTTATAGGTAATTGGTAGTCAGGAAGCAGGCGTAGAAATAGGTTCCCATAGTCAGGCGGGAGGAATGTGAAAGTTATTCGGAAACATAAGATGCAAGGCGGGCTAGGAAAGTTGCCAAGGGGGCACAATATCAGAGTGCTTGTCATATAAGAAGCGGCAACTTGTGATACAGAGTCGGAACTGATGAAACCGAGAGAGATGCTGAAAAATCGATGTTGATCACGATACAAAAATAGTATGTGTCCCGGAAGGTAATATATTAGATACAGATGAAAAAAAGCAAGACGACGAAACCAACAAATAGACCTGGATATATGCCTTCTCCTTGCGACCGGGGGAGACACGTAGGTGCATGGGTTCGACCCCTCATGGCATAGTTACATTCATGGAAGCCGTCTTACGAAGTAATGCAAAAAGCGCTACAGTGGACGTTAAATATTGGCGGATAAATAGTTTCAAGGGATACATATAAAGTCTTGTACTCCCGGGATGTTGTCCACTGCAGCTCCTACTTCTTGCAGGGAATTCCTTCGGTGACGTTTCGGATCACAAAACGCTTTCCTGTACATATGTCACGGCCGATCCTCCCACTATTTCGTTCTAATATAGAACTTTAAGAAAAGAGGACGCTACTCCTTCGTTCTGTTCTCTAAACCACTTTGGTTGCTACAGATTTACCTGCTTGATGTTTTGTTGACCTTGTGCTGTGAGAGCCGCAATTACGTCGGCTACGTTTCTGCGGTTTTGCTCTTCTTACTTAATTTTGACTGTTCCGTTCCTCTGGGTCTGCTTTACAGGCTTATCAGCATAGGTTTCTTCACCCGTGTTTCGAGTCACAAGTCTGTCGCTGTGTTGTGTCGGGTTACGAGTCCCGTTTCTGCTTTTTCCTTGTACTGATGGTGACCAGAGACTTGTCATTAAACAATCTGGCTGAATATTCTGCTAGCTTTCTTACGCTTTCCCCATCCGTTGTGATGACGTAGCCTTGAAAATTTGTTCGCCATTATCCTTCTTTATGCCGATTTTCTCTGAAACCCCGATTATTGCCTCTATGGCCATCTTTACTAACTAACGTCTTTCTATCTGCCGCTTCTGAGAGAATCACCGAGACCACTCTTCTCTTCTCAGTGTTATCTTCCTCTGTATTCGTCTGCTTACAGATGCTTCGAGGCGATAGCATTCCGACATTCCTATCCGGTTTCGTAATACTTTTTTAACATTCGTCCTGCATACATCTCCCCGGAAAAATTAACTGGGTTTACCTTAGTCATTTTATTATTTTTTCTTGACCCAGGATTTTTGCAACCGTGACAGAAGCTGTTCCGGGTTCTCGCATTTTTGTATTTTCTTCTCAGTTGTCAGCTCTTGGATATAACCGTTATCTAGTAACTTTATCTTAGCTGCGAGTTTTCTTCGAACCCTGTTTATGAGCCCTATATCATCTACGAGCAGCTGGGCTGCATCTTTGTTCAATTCTTTATCCAGCCCTCGCAGATGCTTATTTTTCAGCTTAAGAGCCTCTAAACTTATGTCTAACACTTCTCTTTTAATTTTGGCAATCTCTGCACGTAGGACCCTGATTTGTCCTTCCAGTTCCGTTTTTGCACTTTGTAACTTGTTTTCACTCTTAATTAATTAGCTATAAGACCCTCGATATTCGTCTTTTTGTTTTACTGAGGCCACTCCTTGTTTGCTGCAGGCCATTCTTGACTCTTAGATAACACTTCTACTCGCAACAAATCTACTATCTTTTATGGTAGTGCCCTAAGATTAATTAGGACTGACTAAGAATAATGCTAGAATAAGTAATGACCTTTATCTTTACCACTGTTTTCATCCTTCAAGTGCTCTTTCTCTGTATCATTGTTGTAATCGTCGTTCTCCATAAGTGTTGCATCCTTATCAACGCAGTATAGAACACGGCCCTTAATATTCTCTATGTTTATGCACTCTATGTCATTATCCATCATCTCGCCTCTAATGGTATTTTCTTTATCCTTATTTCCGAAGAAAAACTTTGTCCAAACATTTACCTTCGATGGTCTAAACATTCTTCAAATACGCTTTTTAAAATGTTGTTATCATGGGCGCTCTTTTTTTTCCACACATCACACAATCCTTTTCTTTCTCTTTCCTTCGCTAAAAGCTCATTAACTCAGCATCCAGGTGGCGTAGCTGCGTGGGAACGGTGCGGTCCACTCGTAAAACGTCTATCTACCCCCTGTCACCAGCAGCGTTGCCCTGGTGGCCTAAAAGCGAAGATGAACTCATTCTCTGCTGCTGGTCCCCGAATGTAATTGCCTCTCGGATACGTTTTGCCCACCTGTCAAGAGGTCAGGGAACTTGCCAAAGGACAACCATACAACACTATCCATTATGAAAAATCTAAAATTTCGGGTAGAATTCAGCTGAGACAAACGTGCGATCAAACTCGGTCACATCTAGGACCACTCTAAGGCCACCATCTGCAGGCCTGAGACCGCTAAGGTTTCGTCCTCTTCGCTTCGTCCTCCCTATCATCTCCATTACTTTCTCGGAGTGGAATCCGAAGCAGATTTCAAGAAAGCGAACCTCTTCGCTCAGTAAGTACGAGTGACGCTGGTCAAAAAAGACCTGTTCAAGCTATTCCATCTTGATAAGCACCGCCAATATCACCTCATGACCTCCCCCTGAGAGTGACTAGAGACTCAATGTCCTTGGCTAACTTATCCTTTTTTATTTTTTTAAAGCTGACCATCAGCCAACATTTAAGGCCCACGGTAGCAGATTTTGCATTACTTCGTAAGACGGACCCCATATAAATATAAATGTGCACCGACGGGAATCGAACCCGTGTATCTCCCCCGCTCGCAAAGCGTATACGAATGCACCAAGCCAACAAGCTCGACGGCTAACTTATCCTATCTCAGCGCTCCGAGCAGATAGAGGACGGCAAAGGGGCTGTAACATATCTCTTTAAAGCATTCCCCTCACAATTCTCGCTTGTGCTCCGTTTCCACCCATTGAGCCGTGCGGATGATTTCTTGCAGGCCAGTGCGCGGAAACCCAACTACTTGTTGACCTCCTTGTGCATGTTTTTGTGCTTTTTTCATCGCCGTAAAAGCATACAGACGCGTGACCTCCACTTTAACTCTCTCGAACTTAGCCCACAAGAGAGAACTATTTTAACAAGCGGGCACCTAGTTCTAATGCGTTCAGTCCACCTGTCCTGTCCTTTACCTGTGTTCGTCAGAACCCGAAATGGCCAGTAAATCGTCCATCGCCTCAGCCAGGTCAACGGAGACGGCCAGTTTCCTTTTTTCACTTGGGCCTCTGGCTTATATACAAAGCAAAGGAAGACACTGCATCGGCACATTGCCGATGTGCTTAATTCACCTTGCGGAGGACCAGTAAATAAAATGCACATAAGTCCGTATTTTTTGTGTGTCTGCACCATTTCAGGCCCGCTACCGTTTCGTTGACATTCTCTCACTTGCCGCACGATTCCACGTCTGCACATATTCTAATCTCGCAGTCCGTATCTGCGCAAGTATATTGCTACACGGACCCACTCAGTCTTACTGCGGCGCAATTCGCTTGTCGTGCTTTCCCTCTCCTCGGTGGTTACAGTCTATTAGGCTCGCAGTTTCTTAAATTTCGTGGCCAACACTATCTGCTTAGTAGCATCATTCACATCCGTGTGCATGTCAGTCGTTGCGTTCGTCGTATACCTTTTGGTCACCCAGATGCTTTCCGCTCACAGAAATTTCGACAAATACGTCGATTTGGCGTCGTTAAAGCGGGCAGATGTGAGCTCTGAGATGCGGGCGCAATCGATATAGTAGACCACACGTTCTTACGGTGCACAATTTTGAATGGCTACAGTATTCCTACAATCAGGCCTGCGGGCTATGCCTAACTTAAAGCAGCTCAGGGCAAAACAGACAAAAAAAAAGCGCGACCTGAACGCTTCTCGAATGTCATATTTGTAGCTTCGAATTTGGTCGGGAGTTATTAGAGAGCTCAACCGATTTCTTCAGCAAGCGCTCGCTAGATATCGGCGTAATAATAATGAATATCCAGGCCAGTCAGTGAAGTTTTCTGTGGCATAAGTGTTACCAGCGCATGCACGCCTCTATCGTAACTTCCACACTATTCTAGAAAATACGCTGCCATGAAGCTAACGCGCGCATAAGTGTTTCTACGCCGCAAAAAATCTTTCGCAAAAACTTGGGTTATATTTCATATTACTAGCTTATGCTAAGGACTTGAAGCAAACAAATGAAGGTTTCCTACTCTATTCTGTTCCGTAGAAGCGTAAGAGATTTTGGCTAATAGACAAAGCGGGGTTGATGTAGCGATTTTAGTGGAACCATAAACAAATTATAGGTGTAAATTTTTACAGTTCTTACGAAAAACCTGGCAGTTATATGATGTTGATGGTGTAAATGATAATGAACAAATTTTGATTTTACATATATTGTATTTCGACTAGATTACAATACTCTTACCTATTTAACAGCTAAGCCGAATGTGCCGAGAAGGCATCGGAGCAACAAATCTGTATCTTCCTTTCCAGCAGCCACCTTCTCCAATTTTCAAAATTTTTTTCGCTTTTGTTAAGCACCGATTGAAGCTCTGCTGATGAATCTCTAGGGAAGGCTGATCGTTGCCTTAAAAATCTAGCGTTGGTACAACGTAACTGTGTAGGCCTTGGCGAACCACGGCACGCCATATAGAACTCGGCTGAACAATTGAGTTAGTTCTATAATCCATTTCAAATAAAGCAATTTTTTATCGTTCTCGATCAACCTTTGCTAGGGAAGCTTTTTATTGAGTTCAACCCAAGTATAGCTAAAAACCTTTACTCAAAAACATCTCGGTCACTGGCCACTCATCGCCTTATCGCTATCTCAGTTTTTGTTAAAATTTTTAAAAGTGTGCCCATTTTAGCTATCGATACTGTTAATAGATATCGATCTACTTTTGCTGAAAAAATATGGCGTTCTCAGGAGCCGATAACGTAACATTTTTTTAAATGACCATTTGAGAGAATGTAATGCGCCCTAAGGTTCTTTTCTTGACCCACACATCTTTACTAATTACATCAATACTCTTTTCCTGCACGCGATGTGTTTCACTGATGGCCTAACCTTACTTGTACAACGGGCTTTGTGGACCGATTCTAGTGAGATTTCTTGTTTTGATTACATTTTTCCTTCTGCTTATAGTGTTGTGACTCAAAGTAATATATAATGAGCCCACGAAACGCACTTTCACCAAGTCGGTTTCTCAATATATTCAATATATGTCTTGCGTTTTTCAACCACTACTACTCACTTGGAAACAGTAAAGGGACTAGAGATGAAGATAACCACGGGTGTTTCACAGAGATCTGCCCTGGGGCCTTGCTTTGGACTCCTCCGTAGGATAGGGTTTTCCCGCAAAGAGACAACATGCAGGATACTCACTGACGATCTAGCCGTCGTCGTCAAAGCCCACGGCGCTGCCATCCTTGAGTTGCGCGCTAAAAACGTTTTAGATGCAGTCGTCTTATGGATGGAAACCCACAACCTAGAATTAACGCCCGCAGCAAGCGAGGTGATCTTGCGTGTGGATAGTAAAAGATCTCCACCGATTACTTTTATTTGTTATCAATTAGTTAACATTATAGCTGAGAATCAACTTGAAGTCGATTATTTGGACGACTGGGAAGTTCAAGGCGACGCTCTTGCACCCATCGTTCGGTCTGCCCTGCTTAGTTAAAAAGCTCAATATATGCTGCGTTCCTTAGTGTTAGTGACTCCACCATCCTGTTGTACACTGCTGTATAATAAGGCAAAGGTTCATCAATCGCTTAGCTTACGTGCTAATATCCCGCACTCCAGTGTCGGCTTATGACCACCTAATTTCCACGGCCTCGTTTCTAGGCCTTTAAATCGCTGTTCCTTGCTCTTTCTGATATGTATTCTAAGCTACTTTTTGACGGTTCTGAGTGCTGTCAACACCTAAGCAGTAATTTTTGTGTATCCGTTTTGTTTTTTTTTGAAGTTTAGGTAAACGCTTAACACTTTCGCGCCACTGCAACCAGAAAGCGGCTAGCACGGAGACTCACAAACTCGCTGGAACTTTTATTCCGCCATCCTCTCAAAATTAATAATGTTAATGATGCTGGCTCAAACCATGAGAGGGCGTAAACACCACACCTCCAGCACTCCTTACTTCGGTTCACGAAGTAGCATTCAGTCCCTGACTTAGAAGACAGCGCGAAGGTTCATCATCAACTTATAGACTATTGGTTACCCCCCCTGACAGCCTTCCCTGGGGTGTCCGAAGGGTTCGTGAGCAACTCTCGCTCAGCAACCCTGGTCCATCTAGCCTTTTCTAGTGTCACCTTACCTTTCACAATGGTGTCAAGCCATCGTGTTCTGTCTTGCCAGACTCACGGCAAAGTCATCATATGGTCCAGCATCTCTCTCACAGATGCTGGCCGAGGCGATTCTTTCTTTACTAGTCTCTCTTGTCTCGACTAGGAAGAAGCAATGCAAAACCGTGTGTTCAGCGTCGTCTGTCTCTCCAATCTCGCACCAAACGCACCTTCTAGTGTCAGATTTCCTACATTTCACCATATAGGTATAGAACTGTTCATGGCCCATAACAACCTGAATTAGGTCAGTTTGTCACTGTTTTCTGCCCACCGCCTAAGAACCGGGATTAAAGTCTTGGTCGGGGCAATCGTAGTGTTCTCCGTAGGCTGCCTGTACGACCACTCATGGTTCTTTGCCACTCGTTCATGGTGGCATTTCTCGCCGCTGTTGGATCCGGTTGATCGTCGAGAAGGCATAGCTCCGTTCATGGATCAGCAAGTCCCATGGACCATCTTGGCGAAAACGAATACCTCCTCCGACCGCACAGTTCTGTACGACCAGCTAGCTCCTCTGTACCAACCTCACATGGGCAAGATTGGCCTTTCTCCTCAATGCTATATCGCCCCGCCCTTTATAGGGCGATGGGCTCCCCACGGACACCAGCAACCGTCTACTTCCATCGGATGCTCCGCCGATATTAATATATCTACCTTTTTCTCAGCGCGATGAGGTGTCTAGCCAATTCCAGCCAAAGCCGGCCCACGATTGAATCTTACAAAACGCCTGCCGTTACCTCGTACGTCTCCCTAATCGTGAGCAGCAAACGTTCTTTGAGATACAGCAATATCTTCCGCTTATACGGTGATATCTCATCCCTGCGTAACGCCTCCATGAGAACATTCCAGTTCATGGAGTTAAACCCGTTCTTGACATCCATGAGGATGAGTAGGTTGAAAAACCTCGTTTTTAAGGTCTTCAGTCTTTCCTCAAACGCCCGCTCCAAAACTTTTTTCAATCACTCGAAAGTAGACCTGCCCCTATAGAAGCCGTGTTGCAACCTCGATAGAGCGTTCTTCCCTTCTATCTCATTGTTTAGTCTTGTGACCAAAATGTTTTCGGAGACTTTACCCAGACTTTACCCTTTTTGTGTCAAACAGACATATGGGAAAGTAAAAAACTCTCTTCGATCTCCCCAGTTTCGGGATTACGACTAGCGACACGAGTTTTCATATTGCCAAATACCGGCCCTCCGTAAACATGTTATTGGCAAGAGTCGCGAGGACTTTTGGCTACTGCTTAATTAGGAGCTTTACAATACTAGAAGAACCCCATACAGACCTGGTGTTTTCCCGGGTGCCAGGCGTTCGATGGCCTTCGCCACCTCATCCCCCGTCACCTCCGGAGTAATTCTCTTTACCTCGATAACTTTGTCCCTTCCACGTGCGTGTCGGGAAGGGTTAGTGGAGCTCGGCATCCAGGACTTCCGGCGGTAGGCAAGTGCAATTTCTCTCT
Source organism: Tropilaelaps mercedesae (assembly GCA_002081605.1). Lineage (NCBI taxonomy): Eukaryota > Metazoa > Arthropoda > Arachnida > Mesostigmata > Laelapidae > Tropilaelaps > Tropilaelaps mercedesae. The sequence continues at coordinate 11,105 of MNPL01022145.1, forward strand.
GACATCTGATACAGCAGCTCCCGTACATCTGCTTTGGCAGCATCGATTAGTTTTTCCGACCCTGGTTCTTCGCAGGATAAAGCGACGGAGTTTCCTCGTGACGCTCTTGTACCGAGATAGCGGGGTCTCTAGGTGCCATAAACCCTCGGCGAAACCTTGCGCGCCGTATTCTCTCCGAAGCCGAAATATTTTTTTCGTGTCTGCCCTCCCTAGCCTCATGCACTGAGACCTCTCCTTCCCGATCTTTCGGCCCACCAGTACTTGTCTCTGCGGTTCAGTTTCGGGTGTGTACCCGTCCAAGGGTTGCAGGCTTGTGCGGAAGCAGACTCTACATTTCCTATAAATTTCGTGCCATCAATGCAAGAGTGGGCCCTACGGGCGTCCGGCTTTCCCTACAGTGAATGAGAAGGCAGCCGAGATAGTATACGATGCTGCCCCAGGGCCCTGTATTATTCACCGGCCTGGCGTACCTCCAGTTTCAAAACTGTACATTCACTCAGCTTGTAGAATATGCAGAAAAATAATTTTGTTCCGGTTTGATACACGCTCGCATATTTTCCTTCAGTTGCGGAGTCGCATTTGTACGACCCCCTGTCTTTTCAATGTTTTTGGGTGACAAGCTGTTACTTTTACACAAGTAAGTGTCGTACTAAGTTCGCCTTCGTATAACTGTGATTTGGCTTCCGTACAACCTCCCTATTGTTTTCCACAAAAATCTTACTTAGATTAACGAGATTCATTGCTTTTCTGAGGTATTGAATAATTCAACAAACTTAATATCGTTACACTAGTATTTTCATAAAATATAATAATAGTAACAACAGCAACATCAATATCTATAAACACACATTTAATTTATTTACTTTTCTAATATCCGTTTAAATTACTTCACTTAAATTACCTTTTAATAATAATTAATAAAAATGAAAGAATGAAACAATAAAAGACAGTAAAAAATAAGCACGCTACTCATAGCTTAGACACTGTCGTAGTACTGATCCTAAATGTCATCAGTTATCATCTTGTCTTTAATATTATTTTTCCGTTTAGTTTCTATTGGATTACTTTTATATAAAATGTCTTATTTACAGTCTTTATAATGAAGGCGTCCAATAAAGAGTCATTTTACCTTTTATCGTAACATGCCAATCTCGCTGCGGACTTTTGCCGTGCTGTAGCTGTTGAATTGGCAGAGGGAAACTCCTATCGGGCGCATCTCTAGGTGGCGGGTAGGGGAATGTCCGTTAGATATGGTGGGTATTGGTGATATATATGGGGAAAGCCCGGCGCGAACAAACCAACCGCAAACGGTGCGTCTGTACTCCATGTAAGGAACGACTCGTCGATGCAAGCATTTCGAACTGCAGCGTCGGGAATCGCCAGACGCTGAGCACGAAAAGCTTAGTGAAGGTACGCCACTGGAGGTACGCCAGGCCGGTGGATAGTACAGGGGCCCGGGGCAGCATCGCTCACTGCTCTTTCTGCCTTATCATCCACTTTTTCTTTAAAAAGCGTTTTTTAGCTGATCGACTTCTCATTTTAGATTCAAATAGAAACCTGGACGGCGTATCTGAGCATCGAAAGTGTATATTCTTTATGAACGTCCATTCGCCGTACATCGTATATATGTGGCTATGAAATTATCCGAAAACGTGTTACATAGTTAACTGTGAATTAATCATCTAATCACAGAAATATCTGATCACCCCTAGTATCCGCTGAGTAGCAAACACTATGAGAAGAGTCAATGCTTCTGCTGGAACAGTGGTAAGTAATCATTAGCTAAAGCCGCATAGCTCAAGCTGGTCAGTGTGCAGTTTATCCACGATATGGATAACTCCATTGGTTGCGAATTGATCGGACGCGATCACGCGCGATGACCCAAAAGTCAGGACCTTATCTGCAAGAAAACGTATTAACAAAAAGGCAATAAAATTATACGTGGCAGAGCTGAGTTCCATTGGTGGAAATACATAGAGAACTAAAGACATCAGTAATTATCCTAGTTGTGACAAAATGAAGCCATCTTGTTCAAAATGACCTCAACATGAGATCATACAAATAACAATAGGATGCAAGATGCATGTACTCTTGAGCTAATCCTTTTCTATTATTTTTTGCTTGTGCCTGTTATCCAATATTCGAGCACAAGTAATGCAATCGATGTTTAGAACACACACTCAATGAAAACGGAAATGAAGCGTTACCTTTGAACGACCGAGGTTTAAAAACTTCGACTTACGAAGCAGCTTTATTAAAGCAACTTTAAATCCTAGCTTATATGGTTACTACGTAAATAGCGGTTATATAGATGGTGCATTAAATGAGTATACGAACCTGCGGTGTACAGGGCTATTTGTGGTTGGTATTTGTTGCGTTTATGCGAATCGTCAAACTCGTACTTGACAGTCATACACGTAACGCTGACGCCGTCCATTGGCGTGAGCACTGTTCCACTCGAAGGCATTGATGAAGAGAACCATAGACCAGGCACTATGTGTTTCTGAACAGATCCTAGCGCATTATATGCGCAACCACACAAACCAATTTCGAGAAGCTTTAAAAAGTTAAGGCTCAAACTCATTTCAGATTGATCAACGGCCTTACCTGTATAAAGGCTACCCTAAAAATGCCAATGTAGTTCTCACGAATGTAGTGAAGTCTCCAAAAATCAAACAAGTTTGATAGATTATCAAGTCAAAGGGCTTTAAAAATGAAAATCCCTTGCTATCCGTATACTGATATTCAGCTGATATAAGCATTTTCTAGAGTTTTTCACTGTTTCAACCTTGACTGAATAGCTAAGAACGACCCGTTGTTGAAATATAATGAATATAGCAGTTCAATTTAAGCAATCTTATGCAACTACAAGAAGGTATTTCAGAGAAATAGATTCTAGAATTCTGTAGAAATCTTGAAGACATGTCACTTCATCACGTTTTAAATATCATTTATGAACAAAGCTAGCAAAGCGAGTTGATCTAACGCACGAAGGTGAACCTTGTCTTTCTCATACAGTTCACGCCCTTCTCTAGCTCATATAACATTAATTTTTCTATCTAGACACACTATTGAACAGTTCGGAAGTATAACTTTTTGTTCATTCTTATATAACAAATAGACTTACTTATGATGCTGCTCCTGATAACGATAATTTCAAAAGGACTTTAGGGGTTACAGAAAACTCGGAAGTACTCACTTGCTTTAAGGACATCATTCTTGGCCAGATTTTTGCGGATCGAAGGCGCTATTCTTTCAAAGGCCGCATTTGTTGGTGCGAATACGGTGACCATGTCATGCTTCGGTACCCGCGCGAACATTCGATACCACGAAGCGAACTGAGAAAGAAACGGATTGGCATCGAGGAAGAGTTGCACAGAGTCTTCAGGTACTGGCCACAGCACGCGACTCAAAGTGTGGATTGAACCATATTTTTGATTAATGTCGCTACTCTGTAAGCGTGCCCCATTTATTTGCTGTAATCAGACAGTTATACGTCTGTACATTATTATCAGGAAGTCTAAGCCCTTTATAACATGCACGAAATAATACCAACACTGAGAAAACTACAATAGGATAGAGATGGAAGGTTAAAAAACGTATTACACAAGCTGGTGTCAGCACCGCTAACTGAATTTACTTGGTACGCTGATAGAAGTCTACCACTTATCTTACATTCGATTTACGTTAATTCATGCCAGTACTAACAGCAAGGGTAAATATTATGAGGCTCTTAACGGGCTGTTCGATGGACGAACATATTACGAACGCATATGGTGTTCGGTAAGATAAGATTTTCCGGTAAGGTAATTTTAGTTTACGGTGCTGATCACTTATGTGTGAATAATTTTTTACATGGAAACGTTATATTCATTAAATGCAAGAATTTCTCTAACGTTAAGCAGCATGTGTTAACTCAACAATATTGATGCCTGTCAAGCCGCTCGTTAAATACCGATGTTTATCATCACACAGGCTAAATGCAGACGCTGCTCCCTTGGAAGCCGTTGTGCATTTTAGATAGCACCTCAAAGTATGAGATTAGTATGAGATTGACTAATTAATTTATCGTCACTAGATATGTACAACAATCTCGTGATTTTTGCATTAAATATGTGCACTCCCTTGTCTCCCAGAAAGGTAAATAAGTGATTGTAGCATACGCTTGTTTGCTCGATTAAGCTGTTAAGCTTGTGTAACTTGTATTTTACTTGAACTCGGAAGGGTGCGTTGAATTGGTGATGGGTCCATAACTCGATTTGTTTATAACGATTTCTCACATGTTTGTTGCCAAAGCTATTTTTATCTTCTGCTGTTGAATTGTCCTATATCGTACTCACATCACTTCGCAATCAAATATTGCATCTAACGAATAAACAAAACGAAGTCTATTGGTGATTTAAAAGCAATTAAAATTTGCACTTGCTTTTTTTGCAAAAGATGAAACTCCTAAGCCAATTTAAGAGTCATTGTACCAAATTGTTTACTGTTCGCTGCGCAACTTGGACAAACAATGTAATGCAGTAGTAGAGATGCAGGAAGATTTCAAAATCATTGAAATTTGCGTGTGAGAATGTGCAATTTCGCTGTCATCCCGCAGGTTCTGCTAATAGAGCCATGTTAACCAGTCGGCAGGGTTGAAGCTTAATAATGACCTTATCAGTGTTGACGTAAATGCTCTTGTCAAAGAGGCAGGTAGCAATCCATGCGTTAGGCTTGAAGTCTCGCGACGTTACATAACCAGGCAGAAGATGATAAAGCACGAAGCGACGCATCTCGTTAGGACTTCGCACCAGCCGCTGCTTGAGGTCATCAACTGACACCGGCAAGTATGTGAATGCCGCGTCACTCGGTGCCAGAAGAGTCATCTGACCTGACAATTACCATAATAAAGTAACGAGACAATATATATATATACATGTATACATACATATATATACACATATACATGTATATATATACATATAATGGTATAAGGTTTTAACGTATCCTAGTTCTGTGGGTCAGAGAAACAAATACATGCGAGTCTTAACTCAAAGATACAGCAATACACTTTCACAAATAACCCTAAAATTTTAGCAACAAAAATTAGAGTTTAATGTTTAATGAAAATTGGCTGGCATTTTTTATTAAAACTTCATGGATTTGTAAGCCACGGCCGTATAAAGGAAATGCGGGGCGTTCTATGCACCACGTTGAAGCATGGGGTTACAGTTAAGAATAATCGACCTTGCCAACGAAACACATCACAAGTCGCCTTTGGTGTACGCAAAATGACAAAATCCTGAAAATCGTTGGCTTAAACTGCAATTGAGCCAATACTCTGCTAGTCACGGAGCAACGACCACAATAGCTATCCCGCGTGGGGCCCTTTCAACGATTATCGCTGAAGGAATGTCATCGCACTCGAGAACCAGTGCATCAATATATACTTCGCTATGGTCAACCCTGCAGTGCACAACTTGATTCTAATAAATAAACTTAACCGAATACAGCTAACGGATAGGTCCAGGTGATTTTCATGCATGACTAAACCTGCCGGCCTTTTCGGGCACTTACTGACACCACCAACTGTCAAATGATAAACCAAGTGGAATGCCCTTAAGACTAATGGATATTGGTCCTATCGGACGCTTTGTTATTGACCCGTTCATCGTTATTAAATAACAAAAGCGGGTTGCGCATCCCGATGGCATCCATTCTCTCCAAAAGAAAACGAAAGATGGAAAAACCGCCATTGACCGAATGGTCTCCAAGGCGCGATATAAACGCTACGGCACGGTACGGGATTCTTTTGGCAATCAAGCTGGACAGGAAAACGCTTTCAACAGCATGCCTCGGAAGGCCACACTGGATGCACTCTTGGAGAAGAGGGCAATCAGGTGCTGGATAATCTGACTACTTGAAGGATAAATACATATAAAAAGGTAATTAAGCGTGACGCATGACAATTAACGTAGCGAGGGGACTGTTCTCAAACCCCTACTGTAGAAAAGAACATGATGGAGTCCTGAAGTTGAATAACTACACAAACATTGGTATCAGAGCCTCAGTGCAAAAAGTCGGGGCCTGCTGGAGGCAGAAGCGAATTTAGTCCTAGAGAGCACTCGAGCTGGATGGAAGAGCATGAGCTAGAAACAGCCACAGTGAGGGCCGTATTCATGGACCATAAGAAGTGCCTGTCAGTGAATATCCGTCTGGATGGGGAGTGCGTCAAAAACATGTCACTCGCTATCTGGGCGTCTATGTGCGCCACGGCATGCGGTGTCTTTGCACAACCGTTGAGCAGCGGCAAGGACGAAGACAACAGCGATGGAAATAGCCCAGATAGTGCAAAGCGCAAATGGTCATAGAAAGGATCGCCGATAGTTGACCCTGTCAGTGGCAACCTTGATATTTGGAACCCACATATGGGTTCACATTGCCACACTACTGCAAGGGGCTTTCTCTTGATGACGCAGCATGGTAAAATCCTTAGGATCGTACAAAGGTATCGTACCGCTACATTGCTAACTTTGGCTGGTAGACTCCCACGGGACCTTCAGATAAAGTTCCGGACGACCCTTCGGTTAGATCCCTAGGATAAAGGATGCCAAATAGGAACTAATAATAGCCAGATGATAGATGGTACGGCTTCTCAAACAAGTTTGAAGTAATATCAAATCAGTTTCCTACCATGGCCAAAGTCCTATAGATTATAATTTTAGTCTGTAATGGTCGATTCTTATCTAGTTATGAACGCCGAAAAAATGTGACAGGATTTTATCGACCTAGGCGCGTTTCTTTACATTCGCTTAGCGAAACTATGTCACCAGATTCTCTTCTTTAGAATGTTTCTTTTAAATACTACCGATTGCTACTTACTGCTGAGCTACTACCTCCTACGTCATCAAAATATATAAGAAAATAACGCCATTGACAATATGCAAGCCTCATCGTTCCATGGTCCTTCACTCCTATATCATAAAAAGGTATAATACACGAAGCATGGTTTATGGTAAACCGCACAAACGGACACGTTTTAACCCGTTTTACGCTGTCGTGCGTGGTTTAACTACAAAGTATGTATGCTATTGAGTTAATTTTTTTTAGTTCGAGTTCGTTTTTATATACAGAGAAACAAATTTATATGAGATAATTCGCTCACGTCGGTTTGAAAATTTTAGTCAAACAAGGGCGAATGCGTGTGAAAATTTCACCAAACGGACACTTCGTAACCTTTTCGATCTTTGAAAACTATGCATCTGTTGGTACAAACTTTGCGTTCACCATGTTTAGTAATCTATTCCGCCACGTAAAAATATTCCTTGGTCCAGATACAACCTAATTTGTTTACAATGACCGATTTTTTTTTTACCGATTAAATCATGTAAAAAACCTGTCCCAAGACTATCATTATAACTTAATGCAAGATTATGGATTCGCTTCGGAGCTGTGTGGTGAATGACTATTCTTATAAAACAACCTTTGTTCAATGTTTATCCACGCTTATGGTCAAAATCGAAGAGACAGTTTAAGCAGATGTTCATATTGAGATAAAAAACAAATAAGTTATCAATAAGCAAACCCGAAATGGATACCTTCACTCCCATAAAGCGTGTGCTTCTGCCGTCGAACAAAAACTGGATCAGCTTTACAACGGAAAAGCAATTTGGAAAACCGCAACCACAAGCAATTTGATATGTCCTTTAAAATTTCAACAACGTTCAAAATACACATCCTTTTTTTGAGGTACTGTATACATAAAGCTTTATATGTTTAATGATGCCGATACGACTATTTAAATATTTCTAGTTTTTATTAAATAAATTATAAATACACAAGTGTATATATAAGGTAGTATTTTTTCATGGAAGTTGTAAATATGCATCGGCAGATCGTTGCGTCTGAGTTGAACAACGAGTTATAATAGTTTTTATGCGTTTAAAAAGCCATGCATTGCATATAAAAGTCTATAAGGGTTTTCTAGTGTTCGAAATATATTTGCAGTTTGTCCTTACCAGTCCAAATCAGTATGATTTTTTAAATTTTTCTGAGGATGCTTATTGTTTGCTTTATCGCTTCGATAAAGCCATCTACATGATTGCTTCTTCCCGACTAGTCTGAGGCGATTTATATTGTTTTATAGCTTAATCTTGTATATCAAAGCTCATAACGATGAAAAGTTGCAATGCAATTTGAAAAAGACCATTGCAAAGAATCCAGAGATAACACAAGCATCGCAATACAATCACAAAGCAACATGGCAAAAAATATAACATGAAAATTATGGTATTTATTCATAAGGATCAAGTAAATAGCCACTCTAAGGAAAGGTCCAGCAAATAGGTAGTGTTTAAATATGCTTGGTTTAGCTGAAACGGAAGGTCTGTTTTGGCATTACCAAGGTGTATAAATATACTAATATTCTGTCATCCATTGGACTCTAGGTAGCGTCACGCTGAATCTGCCACGCTGAAAACATAGCTCGTTGGACACTTAATTATTTAATCACTACCATGATAATTTAATCTTAAATAAAGGATGTTAAATCAGAGTAACAAAGTTGTCAAGCCCGATGGCATGGTGCATTCATGCCCGCTTTGCGGCAAGAAAAGACTTGTGGAAATCCAGCGACACCCTGACCGAAACAGGATCTTCGTTTTCAAAAAAGTACTGAACATAAGGACCTTGGCAACGTCTAGTCGGCTACTATGTGCCCGCGTAAGTACAGATCGTGATATAAACCGCCACCGGAGCTATCTTTAGAGGAATAGTTTCACGGTTGTTCCGAAAGACATGAGTGAGGGCTTGTTGACCTCCGTGCTCGCTACAAAGGCTCGCTACAATTGAAAGTATTCTGATTTCGGTATGTTTCACGAGGATTGTAGAGCGCTCCACCAAACGTACGACAAATGTATGACTGAAATGTATGACAATACATTACGATTTGTTCTTAGCGACCGAAACAATTACAACCTGAGGCACCTCCTTATGTTATCTAGTTGCTGATCTGTCATTAATAATGATTAATAATAATATACTGTTTGTAGTAGCGATAGCGTTTATGATGTAAAACAAGTGTGTTTTCAAATAATCATGCGTGTTTTCACAACAAGCTACAACACATTTTTCGTCCAGAATCCGACTGTGCGATAGGTTTTATATGGTCAGGCGTTTTTCCAATTTCAATCGTACGACGGAGTATCCGGATTTGTTCGCTTATATGACTTTGCCAAGACATTGTGTATATTTTGTAATTTACGATTTTTGGGCTCGGAGAACACAACTTTCAACTAAACAGTAACTTCCAAACCTGCCTTCGTTCAATTACACAGACATAGAAAATATAGGAATATCGCCTGATCTTATAATATTCAAACAAAATATAGGAAACGAGTATAAAGGAGTATAAACTGGCAGATAAACGACGAAACTACGAAATTAGCTCAAGTAAACAAGCATGTTTGTCGCTTTTGAGTAACGCTACCTCTGCATTTGTAACAAAGGTTACAACAGCGTGAAACCCAACATTTTTTATAATAGTATCTCACGGGTATTGTTATTAATATAATTTTGATTTATTGTATTAGATTAAGCATAATTTAATACAATAAATCAAGTATCACTTACAAGTATCACATCAAAATAAGTATCACTTACCATCGGCGTCGTTGAGAAGCTCGTTAAAGTCTACAATCTCACCGAATGACGCTAACTTCAGGATATCAGAGAATACAGTCACCTCTTCCGGCAGCCGATTTAAGATTACCTATTTTACATAAGCCAGTATCATTAATTGATTACAACATTATTAATTGCCTCGTAAGACGGACCCCATAATGTAAATGTGCAACCGTGGCGTCGAAGCTATGCACCTACGTATCCCCTTCGGTATATGCAGGTGTAGAATCTGCACATGGTACAACAACAGAAACATTCAGGTTCGCAAGGTAATTATAGTTGACCGGCTGTCGTCAAGAAAGTCAACACTGATATTGTAGCCTCGCCACTCGGCGACTGAACATTCTTACAAACCTGAAGAGTACCGCAGCGAGAGCACGCGTTGGGAATGAACAGTGGAGGTGGGTAGGGAAACCAGGGTTCTGAGGACGAAAGCTTTGACAGACACGATGGGCAAAACGGGGGCTCCACGACGCAAGAATCACGCTTCATAGGTGACCTTGTCGCCATCTATTAAGGACAGAATTGGGAAACAGATGGAGTCCAGTAAGGCCTGAACAACGAAATCAAAACTAAACAGCGCTAGGTTAGTATTTTGGGCGTCATTTTTAGGATTTACGTTCAGTCTAGAGAGCGACATAGTTCTATATCCTCACTTAGGGTCGTCCAGTCTTGTCCTCCTCTTCCAGATAAGTTTACCGTGCTTCGTGCTTAACTCATTGGCAAAAAATTACAACATAGAAGTATAAAGTTGTTTTTTCCCCAAACAAAAGGCTCTTAATAACTCCAGTTGGGTAGTAATAAACCATTTTCAGGACAGCGCTTCGGTGTTCTACTGCAAAAAAGTTGCAAGCTAAAAAATAATATAATCAAAAATTGAGTAAAATAAGAATAATTGAGTGAATTATTAGGAGAGTTATTCTATTGCCCCTTCCGTAACTGTGACGCTGACGCAGTAACGAAACTACTAAACAAAAAGCTTCAAATTAATTATTCCGTAATTGTAAAAAGCAAAAAGTTTAACAAGATTTAAAGTTAAAGTTAAAATTGAAAGGCTCAAGAGACTTTCAGAATAATAGAACAGAAGAATAACATAAGCATTACTGCTGATCTGAACACTGCGGATGTGAACTCCAGTTTTCAAGCATTTTCGCTATTCGGGTCATTCGAAGTTAAGGCATATATAGATGCACAAATCGCGTAACACAGAAAAACATCTTCCGAACGTTTTTTCCCAGTTGACCTGGATGCGCTCATACTGAGTGGGCTGCATCTCATCGTCGAGCACACATCGTGTTTTGTTGGCTTTCATGAAATTTAGGTTTTCGTCGCAGAATAAACTTGCTACGTAAGCCAGTGAACGATTGTATTGTAAATGTAATGCTTGACACAGTGTTTAATATTTTACTCGTTTGTTAGTTTCGACTATGCAACCAGCTACACTACTACAAACAAACAAATGAAACGAGAAACTGCGGTGGCACATTGGCAAACAATCAGAAAAACAATAGTCCTACAGCTCAGCTCCAGGCGACCACTGGAGCCCTCAGTAGGGTATATGCACCTTTGAAGCTTTTTGTGTTATATACACTCAGTTTTATTCCGATCAATTATTGTTTGTCACATACAATCATAGTATAAACATAACAATCAAGTTTATATGCAATCATGTATAAACATAGTCATATACAATGCTAACAGATCACCGATAAAAGTATATGGATGCTTGTTGTGCGCTACATTAAACACACGCGCCACTATAGGCGACAAACATATATGGAATTTCACTTATGGTGAAGAGTGACACATTAATCGTACTATCGGAGCCCCATGCACTTATCAAATGCGCATGAGCATAGCTTAATGTTTGAATAACATAGCAAATTTCGAAGGTTTTTGAAAAGCTTGAAAAAATAAGGAGTTCGTTGTTCGCCATTGTAATCGTGTTCACATTACAAAGTGCTCTTCCTCAAAAGTCGCTATAGGACTGAGTACCTTTCTTCAGTATTCACTTCAAAATGAACCAAAACCTGCCCAGATAAATGGCTAGGTTAACTTACCGGTGGTCTGTGTGTGACGATCGGTTTCATCTGAGCTGAGGCTGTGGTTGATGTGGTGATAGTAATTGTGGTAGGTAATGTAGCCATTGGGGGTGAACCAATCTCGTACTGCGTAAGCGGTGGATGGCGCTTCGTTGTTGTATCAGCTGATGCAGGCGTCACACTGTGTGGAGGATGAAATGGGTATTGTGAGCCGCCACCGGCAATCTCGATATCGGGAACTTCAGGATTAACGAGCACAGAACCGGGTTTTCGGGTAGAGTAGTGGGAATCGGAAGCGTATGGACCAAAGGGGCTCGACACTCCGACGTCAGGATGTCCGCTACCGCCGTTCTGTGGTGGTCGGATATTCTGAAGAACCCAAGCGAAACGGCGAAGAAGTGGTACGTAGACAAACCTAACAAACAATTGGCTACATTAAAAAAGGTATTACCCATGTATACTGCCGTAACTATTTATTGTATAGTCTCGCCTGCTGAATAAAACACGCTCCCTATCTTTTGTCTAATTTCTTGATAATAGTAAAAATGTGTCAAATCATACTAGTTTCTAATACTTAGCAAAATGTAATTATTCTTAGCGGTTAATTTCGTAATGATTTCTCATGGAAAAACTTGAATGAAAACGAATAACAAAAATGTGTTCGTTTAACATGTGTTCACTCTGCAAGAAGGTACAGCAGGAAGATATGAAAGCCTTTCAAGTAATTGATTATATTTTATAACTTACTTTTGAAATTCCGTGAAACAGATGTTGAACAAAAATACAAGGTACAATTGACTACAACTAAATAAACTAATTAATTCACTATCGTTTCCCCTCTGTACTTACTTCGGAGGGCTGATACCGTTTGGCGACATGACAACTGGCACAACAGGTACCGCGGCAGTGACCACTTGTTTGGTGCCCTTGTCGAGATCCATCGCGTGGGTTCCGTTGCTCCCCTTCGATCCAAAATGAGACTGCACTTTGTACTGCTGGTTTTGCCCACTCGCTTTTGATAAAACAAGTGTAACGTTGCTTTGTCGTGTCTTCTGCCCTGAAACAACGTCTAATGGCACAGCCGATGCAGCTGGAAACGGCGAAACTGGCATTGCTACTGGAGGTGCGTGGTTATTTGCAATTGTTGTGCGAAAAACGACGCTCGCTCGGTGGTTACTCAATGTAAATGCTATTACCACCGAGAGAAGCACGAGAAAGGTTATCAATGTCTGCATCACGTTCTGCGTGAGACGCCTCTCCGGACACTGAGCAGACACCTCAGCGTGAATTCGGCGTTGAATTCGACACCCGAGGGTCTCCTGTAGACGGACAGGGTATGCTGTTGAAATCTATGAGTTGCGCTGCCACTTGTTTATATTAGATATTAAGCACAGCAGTATATGGCATGTTGCATAAACGCGTTACCTCTGTACTGTTATAACTTATTTATTTACTACAATTGTTTTTAACAAGCATAGGTAGATATAATTGCTTTCTGAAAAATTGATACAGTCAACAGTTGCTCAATGATAATGCTCGGGGCTTCAAAAATATACGATACTAGCTATTAAATAACAATAAAATGTACATAACCTTTTTAATTGAGTAACACTGGCTATAATTTACTACAGCTGTTCTTTTTAAATAGGCAGAGATAGGCTAGGAGAGAAATAAGGGTATATAAACAAAAAAGTTTAAAGTAATTTGTCTGCTTTTTATCAGAACTATTACTATCTACGTACTACTTGATTACTCTACTTGTGTTACGACTTACGAAAATAAAAACTGTTTTATAACATAATAGCTACTAACATTTACACTGCCGGGAAATCAAAGATTCAGTTTGGAATATAAACCTGGATTTATTGAAATATAACTAAATAAAAAATGTTTATTTCCATAATAAATAAAATACAAAATACCTATACAGTTGCGAAATGTTTAATTTGTCCACAATACACATGCGTGCTCCGGCGCTTTCATAAGTCGATATAATGCTAACATTTAGTATATGTAACTTACTAACTGAAGTGTTGTTTAAAATATACACCGAGACACAGCTGTTTCGCTGGTACTGAGAACGTCCTCTGGCATGGTTTAGGATGGGCGCCTGAATTGTCTTTTCACGATAGACGCTCATAGAAACATACCCTTTTCCAATTCAACTGGAGGTACTTTGAAAGGAGGTCCATTAGGAGCTAGCTGACTGTGCTCTTTCACAACGGTAACTGAACGTGTTCTTCACTTTCCCACAAAATATACGTGGTCTTCTTGTTTTAAGCGTTCTCCCTCTATTCTGTGTCTTGACGTATCCGTAATATAATGCTGTTCCCTTTGTTCTGCGTCTTAACGTGTCCGTAATATAATGCTGTGAACTAATTACATTAAAGATATCGCTGAATGAGTCCGAGCTGGCTCAATTATCAACAACGGAGAATCCATTTGGATGTTTCGTTTTTTTCGCGACGTCTATTAATCCCAGTAACGAAAAGAGCATATACTTCGCATGCAATTCTTTGGTGATTTCTTGATCAAGAATCACTATTAAACGACAGCTTGACCGAATTTCATTGAAAAAGATTGCATAAATATAGATTCGAGCTTAGTTAGGGTATTTCGAAGAGATCTTTCCTTCATCGGACCTTGCATCATGAGGTCATTACAACTACCTTCCGTTAATCGTGGCAGTGTCACAGTGCTGTCGTTGTTGAGTGCCCTACACCTGACGAGTTGCGTAGAAGCAGTCGGTATTTGCCAATTAATTTTTCGTATCCTGTCAAACATGAAAGGTAAAACAATGCACACAGAACACAACTACAATTGTGGCACGAAGTGCCTTGTACAATGCCAATTGGCCACCGTCGTTATCCTATACCGCCCTGCCATCGTCTGAATTCGAGTGGCTTCCAAGACGACATCGACTGACGAGCAATTTCGGCGCGCTAGTGAAGATCCTTCATTCCAGAAAATGCTGAAGGCTCCAAAGGGCGAGCGGGCAAATTAGACACGGAAGTCCGTTCTCAAAGGCCGTGCATTCTGTTTAGACATCAGCCTATGGCCAGCTAACTGGCTGGTGAGGATTCTCGTTTTAAGGGTTTTCAGCACAGCCGCATGCGAAGAAATCCTTATAGCGCAGAAAATCCAGATATTTAGATCTGGGATAAGAGTGGAACGAAGTCGGTGATGTCGTTGGGCCAGTCGCGAGGCATTAGCGCTTAGCGTGACGACCGTGACGGCGACGTAGTTGCTAAATGACGTTGGTTGCAACTATCGTGTCACTTTCTTTTGGCATCGCTTTTTGCATGTCCGGCCTTCTTGGTCACTGTCGAGCGAGTTCTCTCAATTCTGGGAGTGTCCAGGGGGTGACTTACTATCATCATTCCCGTAGTCGTGTCGTCAGACAAAAAGGCTTACCATGTCATAAAAGCTCCTAGCAAAACTAAGGAGAAAAAAGAAGACGCACGACGAGTCCGGTGAACTCGTCGTGCGGCTCCCAATCGCACTGGCGTCCCGCGCCCATTGACCGTTTTCCCAACGCTGCTCCGGCATCGTTTATCGCCGCCGGTCAGCTTGATAATGGTGCTCTGGCATGGTTGAGCATTGAGCGGCTCGACGTAAGAGTCAACAATCGACGGCAGAACCATTTATGCCGACTTTTAGTGGTCAAAGATGTTGCGCAGCTGTGGTCGCAATTACGATGCCTTTCCGCGTCACCGTTTCACGTTGGAGCGAGGCGCTTGGCCGCAGCATAGCGCATACGGTGTGCGGTTCTCTTTCGATTATAGTTGTGTGATATCTTCTCTCAAACCTTAGTGATGTCGCCAGCCCAGTTCATCTCAAAATACGATCTGTCGGCCACAATGGCAACGACGCAAAGCGTCCCACAGAGCTCTAACCAAAAACTTCAGCAAAGTGTTTTACAGAGACTGCTGTTCAAGTCCAAGTTGTTCAACCGATCTTGGAAGTCCTTGCGGAGAAACCGATCCCAGAGACCAGCAAATAGGAAGAGTGCACACGGCACACAAGCTTACGAAAGAGAGAAGCGAAACTAAATCAATCTTCCAAGTTACAAATTTTTTTTGACGTCCAACTAACTTTCGGCGTAAATTTCGTAAATTTCTGCATCCGGTTTGGCGGAAATTAGCACCTTAGTTTTTACGCCGACATCATACGCAGAGGTACAATCCCAAAGAAGTGTAACCCAAATGCACTGCAACTTACAAAAGAGAATAGAGCGTCCTTCGTTACTGCATTATATGAGCAAACTACTATAATCATCATCATCAAAAAAACAAAATATTAGCAGTAATAATAGTAATAAAAAACATGTAAAGTATATACGTTGCCACGCAATAATCTCAATTTGGTACCAACATATTTATTCACACTATAAAAAAATTAAATGTACTATAAATGTGGTTTAAGCTTTAATTGTATGTCTTTCTTTTGAAATTAAATACAGAATTGCTCCTTATTATAATTATTATTATATTATTATAGCGAGTTTCTCGTGTGCTCAAGTTAACGCACTATCTTTGAAGAATTCTAATCGATAACTAATATTTGCGGACTAAAAGGTTACTCTATTATTAGGATGCTCTTTTGGCAAAAACTACACTATTCACATTATGCCACTTTCATGTAGGACAACAAGTATGTAAAACTCTACGGTAAAACGTGAATATTAGGAAACGTTAATCCAGAAAAAATTATTTCAGAATTAGCACCAACTCCCAGAAAGACATTGTTTATACGCTCACTGCGCGCGAGCTCCATTGCACTAATTTCTCTCGCCATTTCACAAGGTACTGGAGTAGTTGGGGGTAGGTAGTTGGAGGACACCAGTTTTTAACAATAATGGAGTTACAACCAATTTATGGTACAAAAGGGGTGTAAAAGACAATATATGTGGCTACGATAACGTTCGCGAATGCAATGGGAACTATGAATAGGGGACCAACAATAAATGGTTTCGATAATGTCCAGAGGGTGTTACCCCTATATGCCATGCAGTACTGCCTTAATTGTCTAAAACATTTTTCTTTTGAAGAAAAATTTGGTGCTTCAAGTTTTTACACAAGGGAAACATAAGCAAAAGTTCCTAATGAAACCAGACTAAAATACGTAATGGGAAAAAGAGCAAAGAAGAAAGAAGAGGGGAAAGAAGAAACAAGAGAGTCAAAAAATTGATGAAATGTATGAACACAGTTTCCAATACAAAAATGAAAATTTAAAGTAGATAAAGATGTCACTGAAGTGATCGGAGCGTTATTTTTCCTGAAAGATGTCAGGACATTTTTAATGGTGCAGTAGAGGAGATGCGAAAAAAAAAAGCTCAGTGGAATTGTACAAAAATACAAAATAGAGTTCGCTAGTTTCAGAGTCCTTTGTTCTAATCCAGGTGTCTCTGGATTCCTTACGGATCACAGAGCAGCAATTAATACGCACGAATGTAACTGAGTGAATACCTTTCTATAGGCTAGACGGTAAAAAAAAAACAGCTGAATATAATGTAACACTTAAAGTTAGATACGGTCACCTTAAGACAGGTATTGAATAGAAAGGCTAATGTCAAGTAAATATAAAATACAAAGAACGTGGAAATGTGATTATGATAAAATGGCGTATATAGAGACGTCTATAGAGAAACATAGATGAGCACGGAGTAAAGGAAATATAACTAGAATGATTTAACTAATCTTCGCCACAATAGTGACAGTAATCGTAACAATTAAATTGATAACAGTACATATCCCTTGTACTAACGTATGGAATGTAGACGGGAAACGTACTCGGTAGCGATTAAAGTGTGAACGAACTAAGACCCTTCCATCTTAGAACTGCTTTCCACCGTTTCTAATTTCATTAGACTGATGCAGTCTAATTGGAGTCGATGCCTCATTACAGTTGTTGGCAGCAGCGACATTCCTAAAAAGAATTGTGCATGCTTCATTTTTCGAAAACTCCTCGTAACTATTTGACAAAGGCTTTGGACTGAACGAAAGTGTCAACTCGTTGTTCAATGTTCTTTCCATTTTTTCGTCGATTTTTAGCTACCATGCTATTTTATTTTTTTTCTTTAGCTAATCGTCCAGCGGCTTAGCGAGCGTTTAAAGTTATAGCTAATTCCGCTAGAGAATAACATACTTCCGCTAACTCTCAATTTCTTTATCAGCTATAATAAGTCACCCTGCTGATTTTATACCAGTGCCGACCGAGTATGATTGGTGACAATGACACCACACAGCGATATCGACTCTGGCGATGAGTATAGCTAACTTACACGCCAATTTACACATACTACACCTTAATTCTACTGTTACTCGTATTATTACCACTGAAGTATACGCCATGATATAAAATGCATATTGCGTGAACACTTGGTTTCGATGCCTACTTAGGCGTTAAAATTTTCACGTATTTTAGCATTCAAACGGAATTGCCAGTTCATCGCTGCACCGTGTCGATAGGTCAATCATAGGCAGTACGGAATGAGCAGCTGACATTATACAGAGGGTTGCGATACTCAAACTACTGGAAAACCGCGGAACCAATATTGTAAGACTGCAAAACCCGTATTATTACGCACTAATATTGAAACGTTTTGCACTTAAATAAAAAAATAAGCTTCTGTGAAAAATGGGCGGAGTTTATTTAATCGTTTTTAACAACGCCTGTAATTAACCAGTGGTTATAACAAGATCTAATCTTTATGCTTAACGAAATAGAACCCAAAATGTACACCGTTTTTCTTTCGACAAATACCGCTCAAGCTATCCAATATGCGTTACAAGCGTCACGTGAACCCTGTACAGTTAACGAAAACTGTGATTCCTTGTAGTTTAACTTCTGCATTTTACGTCATGTGTAGCTTAGCTTCGATTAGGATTGCTGTACTGCGGCATTCACGCATTTTTGATCGGCAAATTGTGTTCTCTAACAACGTTGCATACTTATCATTGAAAAAACTCAGTGAAACATGAGTTATCGTTGGTGATCACTTAATGAGCTTTCTATGATATATGAGTGAAACCTTGAAAATTTATTTAGTCAATCTTTACAATTGAGATACTGTTGAATTAATAATTACTGGATATTTCAACTATGTGTTGAGTATAACTGCGAATTCTATATGAGGCCTATACCCCACAATAAAGTATATACCTTGCCGCATCTCAGTAAACATCATTCCGTCCTGCTTGTGGCACTATACGATGCCTCAGATTATTGTTTTCGATTTTTTGTTTCCTCTACGATCATATTAATAGTTTCGAACTACTCTTCAAGCGAATCACGCGTGTTCATGTGTGGCAGTGTTAAACGTTTGTAAATTGTGTCATTCTAATAGATCTTTATAAATGTAAAGCATGATCGGTATAAAGGTTTATCCGCAAATTTCAGTTGCACTCCATGCACTTAGGCGGTTCACATGCGCTAGAATTCAACGAACAGCTGTATACAGTAGCAGCGTACCCAAACCAGGCACATTGTTTACACGTTTGGCTTTGTTCATACTTTTAATCAGATGTGAATTTTCCCTGTTGTAATTTGCTTTGTTGCAATGATGAAGGACGATTAGGTACGAGAAGTTATACAGACCTTACCCCGGCGGTACGTATCATGACGGGATACGAAATCACTATCATTAATCGACTCCATCGACGACCTTTATACTGTGATGAACCTCTTCCATTACATCAATATTATACGCACTTTACCGGCGCGTACACAAATTATAGAATGTGCGCTCTTCAATGGAATAGAAAAATGAATACCTTCAACGTTGTACCTACACCTTCTATATTTTTTACAAAAAAAATGTTTACGGTGCCTTCTAGCTCATTCACATATTGGCGTTTCGTGGAAATCTTTAAATAAAGATGTAACCGCATAGCGTTATGGTTGTAATGATGGTAAGCATTAGCGAATTTATTGACAATCGTTTTCTTCATTCATAATAATACTAAGGCAAATATAAAGTAATAATAATAATAATAGTGATAATAATAATGATAATGATAATAATAATAGCTGTAAGCATATTTGTTAGCACTGTGGCTCTGTAATGATAGTTTATCGCAAGATACAAGTCTTGAGAAATTCACAAAATCTAAATACAGTTGCAACAAGTAACGACTTTCGTCGCGAAGCCTTAGACGTCTCGAAATTGCCACTCTCGCTGGTATCATTACCATATGAATTCCATGGGTAACAACAAACAACTAAGCAGCGTAACTTTGTCAATCGTTTGTTCATTTATGTTTTGGCCTTTTTCTTCGCGATGGCATCTTCGACAGCTTTTAGTTGCCGCATCAGTTCATCTCGCTTGGCCGCGTCCGACTTCTTATCCTTGTCCTTGTCCTTTTTCTTGTCCTTATTTTCTTTCTCAATCGGTTTGGGCGGCGGTGAAGGTGAGGCGCGAAGTTTCTTAGGACTACGTGATGGTGACCGGCTAGGACTAGCACTAAACGGCCGCTTTACAGGTAGCTTCTTAGACTTATCCAGAAGGTTCATCTTAATTTGCGTCCCAATGGGTCGACCAAGAGGCGATACCTGTCGGGGTCTGCGAGGGATGCCCTCTGGTGTCTTCGAGCGGCTATATCTCCGACGGCGTGGTGAAGGGGATCTGGATGACGACGAACTCGAAGACGAGGACCGTCTGCGACCCCTTCCGCCTCCAGTTCCGCCCGTGCTTATACCGCTTCGACGGTATCGCGTAGGCGACGGGCTGGCCATCAAGCGTCCAGTTCGTTCCGACGGATATCTTTGTCGTCCGCCACCGCCTCCTCCACCACCCCGGGGTCCCCTGCCAACAGAAGGTCCACCACGACCACCATAGTTGCGCCTTCTATCACGTGACCTGGAACGTGAATACGACGAACTTCTTGACGACGAGTACGAACTGCCCGAGGTTGAGGAGGAACTTCGAGAGGACCAGCTTCTACTTCTGCGCCGTTGGCGACCACGAATCGGGGATTTAGATCGCATCCATGGGTCTCTCCATACGTCACCTGGGCCCGCGCGCACTCGTTCCCTTTCAGCCGCTGCGTATCGTTCTTGCCGTAAACGGTCAATATTCACCGGCGATAAGGAACGAGGCAATTCGCGATGCCTCTCGTACGTTCCGTACATCTTACTACGAAGAGGTGGTGACGGCGATGGGGAGGCACGCGGCGGCGAAATCTCTCTAACTGGAGATGCTTGTAACCCTTGATGCAATTTGCGGTCCTCGAAGGCGGGATCTTCTTCTCGTCGCCGATTAGCCTCCTTGAGCATTTCCTTAGCGTTTCGCAGTCCACGTTCCCACGCTGATTCAACAGGCGCCATTGGCAGCGAAGGGAAGTGAGGACCAGGAGGAAATGGTCCTCCTGGTCCGCCGAACATTCGAGGCGGAGGGCCATGAGGAGGGTGTGGAGGGGGTCCACCGTAGGGAAGGCCCAATGGTCCCGTCATTGGGCCTACGAGCCCACCAGCCTGCATGCCTAAATGAATGAAGCGACACTGATTACCCCAAGTACACTGTCCACGGCTGAAGAACCTGCAGATTGCTGGCTTGTCTTTGTCGGCTTTCGAAGGACTCGTATGACGCTCTCCCTCCTCGTCTTCCGAATCTGTTACTTCGCCGTCTTCCAAATCACTATCCCGTTTCTTCTTCTTCTTCTCTTCCTTCACAAGTTTTTCTCCTTCTGCAGAGTTTTCTCCCTCCTCAAGCAATTCGGTTTCATCAGCTTCATCTCTGCTCACCTCATCGTTAGCGGCGTCGTCAGCCGCCGGCGGACCACCGGTCGAACTCCCGCTACCGGATCGTGACGGCGAGCCAGAACCCGACTGAGAATCACCATCTTCGTCCTTCACGTCTGGCGGCTCAGGACCGTCTTCTTCGAAGTCCAATACCCCGTCATGCGGTTCCATCGGATTATCTGAGATCTTTGAGGAATTCTGTGAATTCTGCGAACCCTGCGAGATAACAGAGTCTTTGGTTTTCTCGTCGGCGGCGGAATCTAAGTTAGAGTTGGAGTCACCGGCGGGCGCGTTGCTGTCCGGTGAGGACATTGCTGACCGGCGCCGACCGGGACTCGAAGCACAACAACACGATTCACAGGTTCCTTGCCGCACTGACTACAGCACTAAAATAGTCAAAAAACGATCAAAACGATTAGAAAACATGCCAACTTCGCTAAACGACCAGGTAGCAAGCCCTCGAATGAAATCCTCTAGCGGACGACGCGCGCCCGCAACAAACAAAACATGATTTTGCCTGGTGCGCTCCACCTTTGTTACGGCTGCTGAAGCCGTATGGCAGTTGAACACGTGTTTTTCCCGAAAGAATTTGAGTTGCCGTTGGCATGAATATAAGCTGGTGAGACACGCAAATTTAGCACTCTACGTAAAGGACAAATGTATATCGTGTCGGTGAACAAAATAAAACGCGTTCGCAGCCTCATGAAGTGACTGCCTTGGGCTGACTCATCCGTAGCAGACGACGCCTGCTTTGGTAGATATGAAAGTGTCAGCTCACGAGTATATATATATATATATATATATATGCTACTTCTATGTTACTAGTGCTGTCTACAATGCCCATGTTAGCAGACTGGCGTAGCATGTATATATATTTATGCTATTTCTCTGTTGCTAGTGCCGTTTCCAGTGTCCATGTTAGCAGACTGGCGTAGCTGGGAGTGCAGCTGGTGGTCTGTGTGTGTTTATCTGCGAGACGAGCGCTGTCGTGTGTACGAAGATGCATTCTATTCTTTTAAGGTCCATCTGGTAATTGAGAGGCCGGAAACTATGAATACCTATTGAAATGTGCATTGGGGTCGAAACGGTGAAAATACTGCTGGTTATATTTTAGAGCCTTTTGTTTAATAGTAATAATAGACTTTTAGGAAGGGGCTCTGACGGAAGAACATCCTTCCTTCACTAGTTCTGTGAATGAGTTCAATGAGTGACTACGACCTGTGACAGAGTACACTGGCGAAAAACCGGCAACTGCTGAGATGGACACTCAAGGGGCGGGAGACCAGATGGCTGGTGTTATCCAGGAAACTGAGCGGGACGGCACCGGCAGTGGCATTGTTGAGACAAACACCAATTTGCTTCCCGACGTCACGTTCTCTACAAAGGTTAGCACTGTTGCTGTGTGTACGTGTATATATATATATATATGTATATATATACATAGGGCTCAGATTTTATGGGGTAGTTGCAACCTAGCGTTGTGAAGAACGCTATAGGTAACTCTCGACATGCGCAATAGTTTGACTCAAGAGTTTGACTCAGCGTCCAGTATCTTATTTTGCAATCCCTTTACAATACGATACCTTTATTGAGAAAAATCCGTATGGACTATATTGACAGGATAAATTTTCATCATACATATAAGCGTTCTGATACGTAATTAGTTTCAGAATAAACCGCAAGTGTCTATTCACTTTTACGCCATTCAGATAAATGCTAATAGATGATGCGTCAATTGAATTTTCTGTTTCTCTTTCTACTTCTCTCTCATGCTATGTTTAATTACTACATCATCAAAGAAGAAATGGAAGTATTGTCAAAATATTTCCGCTCCATATTCCTCACTGGTTTTTA
>MNPL01022159.1:932-21650 GCA_002081605.1 Tropilaelaps mercedesae
AACGAGCCATAACGCAGACGTAGTCGTCTATGCCCACGCCGTTGACACGATTGCCATCACAGGCACGCGCGCCTGCCGTCTCGAGTTCTTCAATCTCGCGCTGGTCTTTGTCGAGTTGGCCGCTTCTCCGATTTAAAAACTTCCAAAGTCTAGCATCGGCCGAATAGCGCCGTACCTTTCGTTCCGGTTGATGGCCTGACAAGCAGGTCGACATGTCCTGGTGACGCCACAATGGATGAATGCCTTACGGTTTGTTCCCTACGAACCAACGTGATGACCTGGAGATGTCCGCATTAGGCGCGAAGGCTAAACTTTTCGCCACTCTTTTTCAAGCCTTCTTCCGCCCGTATACGCGATTTTGTTAGCCAGTGCCCACGCTACTGCAGCGGCTGCTGTTCGCCGCCACGCATAAGCATTCCTCTACAGTGCGTGAGCTCAGTTAGTCGCTCAGATAGTCGCTCGGTGAGTAAAAATGTTCAGGACGAATTTACACTGCTGGAGTCCGTGTGAGTAAAACATGAGGCTCACCACGGCGTGTGCACAGCGCGCCACAGAAGCTCCCGCTGATGGAGGACTTCCGTTGGTGTCCACGTTACCTGTCCGTTGCTCGCCTGCTTCAACTGATCTGATGAAATTAGCTCGTAAAGGTCGTACGCTTACTCCGACTCGACTCTGAGTCCGTGGTGCATAATACCTTTCGTAATTCAACGACTGGACAGAGTCTAATCTTTTCTCAGAATACACTTGCACGCTACTCATACTACGCTCAGTACGTGGACGACCTTGACACGACCTTGACAATCGTATGTTTGTCGGTGATATGACGTTTTGTTGGTATGTGTATGCGAAACGTTGTGGCTACGTGGAAAACTTCGAGGAGTTTCGATATTACCGCGCTCTCGAGCGTGGTAGCGAAGGCAAAAGTTTTAGTGGTGTTGTAGATGACACATCAGCTGCTGTTGGCTGCGCGTTATGCACGGACATTAGCCTTATCCTAAAAGGACATGTTAGACGTCCTTGAGTTACAAGTTCGCAGTCACTATCCACACGGTCGAGGGGAACTTGTGGTTCAGACATGTTCGTTTCCAGAGCAGATGTCGTGTCAGTGAAAAAAAGCCAGCTTAGTTTGACTCGACCATGAATAGTGGCGGAAATAGGGTTGTACAAAAATGGAATAATTAAATACCTCGCGATTAGTACGGTATATGTCGAGTCCGAGTTATATGAGTTATATGTTGTCCTTCGAATAGAATCGCATTCCTTAGTCGAAGCGTGGCTAAAATTGTTGGCTAGAACAACTTATAGGAAAAGTCATTCTAATTAGAGTGGCATCAAAATCAGTCTATAAGGCGGCAGGATGAATTTTAGTCTATAAAGCTAAAACTTTGTTCTGAGCTCAGGTAGCTCTGAAAATTCTATGCCGAAGCGAAGCAGATGAGAAAAGGAGGGAATCAAAAGGATACAACGGGAGCATTCTCAGAAAATCTCCTAATTATACATCACGTGCTGCAAGTTACCATACTGGCGGGAAAGCTTAATCGAAGGAAAACCGTCGGCCTTGGTAGTGATCTCATGCATGCAAATTTCGCCCCGTGATCTCGTCCAAAGGCCGCCTTTCACCTTATTTTGGAGTGCGATACCTGTGTTCCGCGCGTATACTCCGATACAACGAAAGCAAACTCCGCTTGCAAGTGATTAATAAACTAAGTCATGAATACACCGAACAAACCTAGAAATCAATGGGTGGAGAGCTGCATATCATGAACGTACGACCCCGGAAAAATTATATGGTAAAGAAACCTTTGAACCTCGGCGTCTACATTGCCCGCGAGGTACTTGACCATCAAAGCGATCTTTGAGGTCTCCCTTCTGCCGCCGAACAGGTGCACGGCTTGTTGGCATTTTCGGTTTTTTGCGTCGGCCTATGGAGCGGCAATGAGCAAACTTCATACTGGCCCCGAGGTGCGCCACCTAATTGAGAACAAATATAGGAAACGAATTACGTAGTACGCGCACAGGCGCGCACATTTGAGATGAACAGCATCCTTCGTAGCCGATCGTTGAGCATCCAAGGTTACGGATTTCATCTTGGACAGTACTTCCCAACAAAGTCATTGGCTTTGGAGCCAATCCGTGATTCGACGCGGCACCGTGGGCGTCGCCGTTTAAGTTGGTTCGAAGCACGCTCGTCTTTTGTTGTCCAATGAAGAAAAGCTAAAATGAAGAAAAGGCTACAGTCGCCGATTTGATTCGAACGACTCCAATCATTTTTCTAGCCTCTCCCCGTTCCCGTTACCAGGCTTTTTTTTATTCTTCTCTCGGCGGCTGCTCATTCATCTGACGGCGCTGTCTGGGCACGAGACGAACTCCCGTCGTCAATAGAAGTAACTGCAAAGGTTTCATGCCCTTCTTTAGGTTTCCGTTTTTTTCATGCTTGATGACCTCGTCATACACCGACTCTCGCCGACGAACTCGTCTATAGGCGTGCCTATATGTGATTAAGCTCCTGGACGCCGCGTGTACGCCTCCGCTCCCGGGACTCATCATCTGGAAGATCCTTTTTCACAGAAAATGGAAGTGAGCCACCCGTCAGTACAATTTTGCTAGAACAAGCGTAGGGTCGATTGGTTAAGAACGGATAAGCAGTAACAAAAAGAAGTTGAGTTGGATGACTTTAGTGCTCTACAAAAGCGTTGCATGCCAGAAGGGGAGTGAAAAGTTTCAAAGGCTGGCTGTGGGCGGGGGCGGTGGAGAGTTGAACGTGTTACTTTTCATTGGCGCAATAAAGGCGAAAAGGGGTAGCTCAAGGTGGCCTGAATTCGGCCGTGGGGAGACAGCAAGTTTGAAGGGAGTCTTTGGCAAATACAAGAAGCATCTTAGCCGTTCGCCAGTGGCTTCGTTTTACGATAGCATGCTCAAGCTCTGTCGCTGGCTGACGGTTCCGAGGTCTCAAACCTCTCCACTAAAATCCTGTGGGAGCGGAATCGCTGGCCACTCCGGTGCTCGCGCTTAGTTCCTCGGACGCCCCTCAGCCGGACTTCTTCCCACACTCTCGGATACTCCTGCCCGTCGGCTCAGAGACTGTGGATTACGTCCGAAGGGACGTCGTTTTATGTGCTGCGTCCCGCGCAATCAGGGGCAAACCTTGCGCATGTCTTACGCCGCCGTAAGAGCTCGGGGCTGATGACGTTCGTACGCACCCGCGAAGGAAGACGTGGCTATCCCAGCCACGTCCTCGGCGGACACGAAAAAGGGACTGCAAACGCTGTGGCAAGAAGTGCCCTCGAATGCCGGGTCGACCGTCCAACGTGCCAACTATTGCAGGAAACCCAGTGGGGTAAGCTACAAAGCAGTGTTGGCTATGCGCTGAAGAGGTATACAACTATGCGAATACAAGCGCATATACAGTAACAACGCGTTCTCCTCCTAATGGCAGCGCTTAGAGCACCTCGCCGAGGTCTATGGCAAAACGGTCGCATAGTCCGTCGGCGAAGACAGCGCTTTTACGTGACATTGAGACTGAAGGAGAAAGGAACAGCTATACCAGATGAGCTCAACATGAAAGTAGCTTACACGAAGAGTCTCAAACACGAAATCGGCAGGACAGAACGTCGAAACAATAAAACACTTTAATCGAGTGTAGGAGAAAAACTAATACGGCACGAGAGGGGAAACGAAGAGGGCGTTTTTGTTAGAGCCAATTCTGGTAGGTAAAAACGCGGCTGGTGTGAAATCAGTGTTTGATACAAAAATGGCCCAAATCAGGTGTAGGCTTCATAATCTGGATTCCCTCCTCTACAGAGGTGTAGACAGATGGGAACGTGCACATGGCAGATTGCTACGCCTACCTAACTACGCCTAAGCAAACACATTTGTTCCCGATATTTGTTTTGTATTTATAGTAGCTAATAAAACTAGATTTCGTAGACCTTAAGGGGTTTGAAGAATGCTAAGTTTTGATGGATCAGCGGTTTGCCAATGGAGATTTCCTGGGTCGAAACGCGCATGGCACCCATATTTTGAGTCTGTCTACTTTGACTGAGTAGTAGCTACCCTATTCAGTGTCTGAAGGCTCTACTCGCCAATTCTGCTGACCACAACTCAACTTTGGTTCCTTAGAATGACTACCTACATCCAAAGGCTTTGCAGCAAAAGCAGCGGATCGTGTTATCATGAAGCATCTTTTTAGAGAACAGCGCCTCAAGGCGATAGGAAAACACTGGCATTCAGAACCACCCTATCGGAGTTGACTTTGTGCACCGCTTAACTCGAGGTCACAGCCTATCTGTGTAGAAGAGTGAGAAAACGAAGATGTCTCGTTGATTTGCTCGTTTTCCAATGAATGAGGTTCGATCATGGCCAAGTCGAGTCGCTGATCCATTCTCTCAATCTGTTGGGCGTACTTAGCCAGAGAGGCATTTCGTTGGATTTTTCATTGCTACAATCATGTGGGGGTTGTTACAGGGATGATGAAAGAAATGTATTCGCCTTTGCATACTTCCTAATGAACGAGGACTGGAACCCATGCCTGAGCCGGTTGCTCCTGCGGTGAATATGTCTTCGCACGCGTTTCAGTACGAAATACCAGCATCCAAAAGCTTCTTACGAACAGTCGAAACCATTTTAGACCGAACTTCTGATTGCATGTGTAGGAGTATGCGTTTTCGTCAATTGTGTACGTACTTCGTTTTTTAATTTTCTTCCAATAAGGAACGAATATAATTTTTTTGTATAGTGAATCACTTACATGCTATGGCGTTCTGCAACTTCGCCTTCGTCATCTCAATCTAATAATACCCTTTATGAGGCACTTGTCGGTTGAGAGCGGCAGTCTAGTAGAACGTTTATATAGCGTCGCGACGTGGCTGGGGCTTAGACGAGAATCGCTGAGACAGCTTCGAGACCCTACGCGACGTCGGAGACAACAAACTTGGCATATAATCACACACACATACACGCGCGCGTCTGTACATATATGCCATATATAGGTGTGACGCGCGTCCCTCGGTGGACGGCAAGGGCCCAGCCATATAATGGTGAAAGGAGCCCACAATCTGCCTCCAGCTCTACGCAGCTATATAAGCGCACGGTACACAAATCGTACCTGACGAAGGCCCCACACGGCTTAAGGTCAACGGAAGCAGCCTCCACCCAACGGCAGTTCCCGGAACGCCGGTGTGCACTGTTGCCTGGATTTGGGTTTTTGCAGTCTCACGAACGCGTCTCGACGTCTTTTCGTGCAGGAACCTGAGCAGCAGAAGTGACAAAGAGAATGTGTCCGTTATTTAAGAAAAGGAGTCTTGCCACAGGCGCTCTAGGACATCTTTTTCAGCATCCGCAGAAGGTAGGTTCTATACAGGAGCGTAGCAAAAACGTGAGAAAGAGTCTCACTCGTCGGGCCCCGCCACAATTGGGACTCGGCACAGCTTTCTTGGCGTTCTCTCGCACTGTCTTCCATCTCATAGAGCGGCCACAAAAGAGCGGCAGATCCATCTCGATGAGGCAATCTATGGCTTCAGTAGTTCTGAACGCGACAATGCCACGGCGCCTTAGTAGTACCATAGTACCTTGGATCAATAGACGCGTTCCTGCATACTCTTGATGTTTTCGCGCGGTCCGTGGGAAGTGGAACGTCCTGATGAAGTGTTCGAGTGTTTAAGGACGATCTCATTACGCACGTATCTAATATACGTCCGCTAAGACGGCAGGATTTACCTACGGCGGTGCTTTGAAAAAGCGCTGTGAGCTCGCTGGAAAAGTGCGCGTTTCCGCAGGGACGTTTGTCGAGTGTGACCTTCGCACGGGGTTGGTTTGGTTCTCGAATTCGCCGCCTTGTTTGTAGGACGGGTCTATATTAGGACGGGTTTATATACACGCACACCGAACTTGTAATTGGATGATGTGACACAACGATAGTGTGAGTCACGCGAAGTGAAGGACGCAAAAGGATTTTAGCTGCTGAGCTGTTCACCCTGTGCCACGAATATGTGACAGTGCCCATTTTTATTAGAGCATTTTTTGGAAGGAAACCGATTAGCTACACTTTGTTTTGTGTTAACGCCAGTAACGACCGATAGCATGAAGCGATCTGAGGCGTGAAAACCCGTTTCTTTAGAATCCAAGGAATCCGCATTTCTGAAGCGAATGAAAGTGTGGACAGTCGGGTTTTTAACACCGAGTGTCTTTCCTTGCTTTCATCCATATGGAAGCTGTTTTAGCAAGTGTAAATTGAATTTTGAACCCCCGTCTCTCTCTCCCGCTTTCTCGTATATGTATATATATATATATATAAGAGCCACCAGTTTCCAGAAAAAATTACAATTAGACTAATTCCATCCGAATGCTTCGGCCGTGTCCTTAAACTGAACTGAGACGAATAAAGCTGTCAACGCTTGTCACCTGTCCTGTTAGCTCCGTTGTCATGTGGCAACTAACTGGAGAGCGTTCAGTGTCACCCCCTTTAGATTGTATCCCCTCACCACCGCTGCGCTGGTGAGATTTGAGCATGTGCACGTTGCCAGCAAGTGGCTGATCAAAATCTCATTATTTGGTTCGGCAGCTCGGCTAAGGAAACTTGGATGGCTTTAATCTAGACTCCTGGCCTCGTGGGCGTTCGCCTCGCTTTTTTTCCGACCTTGAAGGCGCCCAGTCACCTAATTTACAAAGCAAGGTCATCGGGAGGTCATCCGGATCCAGCGCAAACCTTTGAAGATACACCCAGTGTAGTTACACCCAAACTGGCTACTTTTTCAACCGCCTGTACACTTCCGACACTGTGCAAGCCGTGTCGGGATCAGCTGCCGCATACTCGTTTGTCCTGGCCGGGCAGCCAGTCCAGCCCGTCCCATAAAGTAGATGTCACGGGGCAAGCACTGCTTGGTGCAAGGGGTATCAGGCTAGTATAACGAGTATCCCGGTGAACGGCGTGGTTCGGAGCGGGGGCAGACCCCGGGGCGGCGGCAACGACCGGAGTAGACCGAAAGCGAGGCCGTTTTTCCCACTACTAGAAGGATGACCCTCAGATTCTCAAGAAGACCCGTCGCGGTCTCAAAGCTCACTTTCTCTTCCCCTCGACTTCCTCGGCAGTCGCTTCGTCCTTTGACGCTGATAGAATCAGCAATAAAGAATTCTCCCTTCCATGGACCACCGCAACCTCCCCCTTCTTTCGGCATCCCATCCAGATGTTTCTTGAATCCAAGCCTCCGTCGTGATCTGTGCTCGGTTCTTCATTGGCTGGCAGAACTCCCTATGACCGATCTAACTTGTTGGAGAAAGCAGTGGGGGGAGAAACTAGGAAGGCCTTGCAGAACCTTCTTAGGTCTGATTTAGCCATCTCTGTAGAAGGCCGCAGCAACAGGGATTTCATCGGATACAACGACGCAGGACTTCGGCATCGGACAACTCGGCCGAACGGGTGCATGGCCACTGGTTTGTGGTCATGAGTTGCGATTAACAGTACCCAAATGCGGCATTCTCACGTCGAACTCGGCTGGAACTCGACACCCGACCACCAGTTCACGTCCTGTGGATTAGCCTATTCCAACAGGTCTTTTATTTCCCCTGGACGGCCATGACATGGCCGACGACCTCCAAACGCGGTCATCTATAGACAGTGCAATGCGTGAAGTTCATAGAAATTCGATGTGCAGATACGGGCACTTTATTGATCAACGTTAATATCCCACTACCGAGTCATGCGTCACTGCACGTGTGCCTACAATGGCCACGCCTTGACCAGACGCGTGACCTACAGAATGTCCTGAAATCGTATGTTTAGCCTTAGCCAATCACGAAACTTAGACACCGCTCGCTACACTGAGTCTTCTTGTTCTCTGGGTACGAAATCCAGATCGTAGGACTCATGCGGTCGCGGGAACAAATAATCGAAATGAAGTTTTTAAGGGTGATTTATTACTTCGCTGGTTTCTCTGTGAGGTTAGCAATGCAACGATGTGAGAATCACTATACACACGAATGTAAAGCGAAAGACGGCAGTTGCGGTGGTCCTAACGTGTGTGAAGAGTGCTGCTACATAGGAAATTGTAAGCGCAGGTTTCCAATTCGTTTCCTCGGGAGTACGGCCAAAAGGCGACTTAGCATTGGATTGACAATCTACCCGGAAAAAAACGGTATTCGTGCATCCTCATGACGAACTGATGTTGGCAGCTACGCTAAAGCTGCCCTCATGGCTTGTATAGGCAATCTGGATCTTGAAAATGGACGAATAACTTAGTGAAATAACTTAGTGAACTTGTCCGTTACGTGAAAGTCGTTCCAGCGCTTCGGGCTACACACACGTCAAGTCTTTTACACTGAAACATCAATAGAGTTTTTTTCGGTTCGATAGCCTTACTGAAAATCGTACTGGGAAATCAATAGGTCTTGTTATACTGTAAGCTCACATATTACCATTTATGTCAAACTTAGTTTGGCGTCTAAAAAGCAAGCTGCTAATTTTTGTTTCATATATACGCATCCATTCACATGTTGTTCGCCCACTCACTTAAAACTGTTCTAACTTGGATAATTTTATATGCCTACAATCGCTATCTGCACCCCGTGCAATTTGGGATATACACGGCTCTAGAGCTTCGCAATAGGCTCCTTCTCGTTGAGACGCTCTGATTTTCCCGCTAGCAAGCCACTATGAAAAAACAGCGGCATCACTTAGAATCTATACTTTTTTACGCGTGACATCAAATTAGGACGCGACCGTAGGAGACTGCACTTATACACGCCAGCCAGCATTAGATCGAGTCGTTGTTGATTAAACGGCAGGGCGTTCGCCGAAACACTTGAGTACCTATAACCATTTCATCGGACATCGCCTAAAAAAATGGAGGATAAAAACAGCCTCTTTTTCTAATACCTTTTTCGCTTCTCTAATTCGACAAACACGCACGGGAAACGTATAATTGGCTTGCCCCTAATAAACAGAGAGCGGCAGGGCGACGTCGAATAGCGGGAAAAGCCAACATCCTTTCTCGTCTGGCCTGATAGGCGCCGGACGACACCGAGCCAAACGGGCATTTGCTCTACGTCTAGTACAGATGGGTCACCGACATGCCGAAATATTCGCCTAATTCTAGCGTGTCAGCGAGTTCCCGTTGGCAGCGATGTCAAGGAGCTCCAACCGATGCAGTCAACCATCGCCGCCGAGCGGGCCTAGACGGCGGTTGCCATGGCCCGCCCGTCGCTGTGGTGTCCGCCTACTTACATGGGCGAATGGCCTCCGTCCGCCGCAGGAACACCAGCCGGAATACATGAGTCACGTAGAGTTGACGTGACACCGCGTGCTCAATTCGGCACAGACTCATATCTGAGCCGCATTCGCTACCGCGGCCAATGGCTTGAGTCCGTAGCGTCAGCGATGGTTTAGGACCGCCCGTCCGAGGTTGTCGCCGGCCTCCCCCAACTGCAGGGTTTAGCTGACTTGCACTTCTTGTCAATGCAACGCGTTGACAAGTTCATGATGAGGTTCGTGATTCAGTGGTGAAGCAATCGCATTTGTAACGAACAAATTCACCTAGACGTCTAGGAGCGCGCATGTAATTGCGTGTGTATGTGTGTGTGTGTGTTTGTGTACATATTCAGGAGCTATCGATTCATCCAGCTGTCGCTTCGCCGGAAAATGTCTCTTCCCCGAAGAGGTTCTTCCACCTCCAGGGACGTTTTCCTGCGATGAACCTACACCTACGTACGTCAAGGCGTTACAACGGGTGTACCATCTACCCACACGCCGCCGAAAGCCATTATTATTATCCACCTTCGTTTCGCTATGGCCTGCCTTCCCGCAATTGTCCTCAGAAGACAACTCCACTTGTTACATTAGTTTCTTCCGGTGTCAGTCAGTTAGCGGAGTTGACGTACGCCAGGATTGCATTACGCTCAATCCTCCTGTAACACCGCTCCATCGATCAGCTCGCTGGGGCTCGGTTATCTACGTGTGAACCGGCATGTTTACACACGGGCGTCGACGTCAATCGGAGCAACCGTCAACGAACGTGAGCTCGGGAAGACGCGGTAGACTTCATGACATCTCTTTTATTTGATTGCCTGTTATAGCGTCGATTATTTAGCTGGTTCTTTTCTCTCTCGTTCTTTCTCTCTAACTGCACTTTCATTAGCTTTAATTACGGTGTTTGACCTTACGGCCGCCTGCACGTCGCCGACCAGTCCCGTGGGTCCGCCCACGGGCGCCCACCGGGAGCTCCTCTATTTCTCGCTATACAGATCAGGGGCTTAGACTGCTAGAAACAGCAAACGAACGGTAAATCCGCAAAGGCTCAGAGTAAAGCCAGATACGAAATGCGCGTGATTTCCCTGGTCGGAGGTATCGCAAACGAAACTGGGTACGCTACCGAATGAACAGAGCGCGCGTGTTTCCGCCTGTGGCCTCCTTAAGCGGGAAGAAATTGCCAGGGTCCACTTCCTTTGGCGGCTCCTAATGATAGGTAGGAGATCTATTATAGGACCAATACCGCGCTCGGTACCATAATTTGTTAATGTCCGCGAAGCCGAATCGGCGAGCGCCTTTCATTCGGATGAAATACTGATTTAGGTTTATTTGACAGAGTCTTATTGAGGTCGGGGTGAGGTCACGTTGCGTAAGAAATGCTATTGGTGTGTGTTTGTGCCCTCTTTTGCTAAATCTTTTCATCCTCCGATTGACCGGTTAGCGACCACAAACCCTGGAGAGGGACACGGCGTATAGGTCATAACCAGCTGATGTCGTGGCGTGCGCAACGGCTTCAAGAGCTCGCTATTCAAGAGGCTGCAGGAAGTTTGAACTGATCAAGTATCTGGTAACTTTTTCATTCGATTTACGAACAATTTTTTAATGCGAATTGAAGTTCATTAAGTAATAGCGTGATTGGCGTTTACGAGCAATGTTAAGCCAGACATGCCATTCTAGTGCTTGTTCGAATATAACAAATGGTCTAGAGTAAGACTTAAAATGTTTCGATTCTCAAATGTATGCTTAAACGTTATTTTGCATTTTAATAATAATAATAATTCTCTTTCGAAACTACTCTACTTGAAAAACGAAGAAGATGTAGACGCAGTAAACTTGAAATAATTGCAAACCCGTGTTCCTTAAACCCGTGGTCCTTCCTGTGCTCAACGCATTTGCCATCGAGATGCTTGACCAACTGTATGCTTTAGTAGCGGTGTTAGTTTCAGTTTATTTAATTAAGACGTCGCTCATAATACACACTGCCGTCGAAATATTCGTAAAGTTGAAGCAGCTGAGCGCTGCCCAGTCCGTCGTTTCTGGTTAAATCTACTTCCACACGTAACCAATATCACAGCGATAACCGCCGTAATCGCTGTGAATACCTAGGACGCCTCTAATATTGTAGGAGCCGGCGCCAGTTGGGCATAATTTGACGTTAGTGCCATGTCCTACAGGTAGGCCACCTTCAAAAAGCCGCGTTGATTGGCAAGAGAAACTCCTTGTACATGTGCGGTTGCACCTACAATCGCAAAGTCTCCGGGGCAATAATTTGAAACCGATCAACGAGTTCACAAAATTTCCGCCAACTGACTTCGCACACTCTTCATTCAGAGATTCCGCTCTTGTCCTTTGATTTGTCAATTTCTTTTCGTTGACATCGAGTCGGTAGGTAGCGAAAGCGATCTGCTAAAATGGCTCCTGTTGTTAATGACTACTTATTGAGTATGTCTGATACGTTTAACGCTGCAATATCAAGCAATAATGGATCACACGCAGTTGAATAAACGGAGCTTTCATACGAACTTCGTTGCAAACTTCCTGATAAAACACGGGCGAGGACCACGCGCGCGCCTGAAGAGCGCCATCATGCAAAATGCGTTCATTCTCCTTTTTTGTTCACTTTTATTTACGAATCTCTCTGGAATACCTCCCTAGCGATCTCCAACAAGCGTTCTTCCATATGACAGATACCTGTCAGTCAATTTATAATAAAAAGAGTGCGTCGAAACGCAGCAGTGTAGTAGGGACACGAGACCCAGCGAGCGGTCAAATCGTCCCTATAGCCGACGGCTGATACTTCTCACGGGTAGGCCGACGAAGTTATCCGAGTTTTGACACCGCGCAAGTTCATGCTGTGCTTAGGGAATAGAGAACAACACTCATGGGACGGTTAACTTCCCTCTCTACGTTCGCTTCCCGCCCCGTAATCCTACATCTCTAAACATATGGAGATAGCGCGGTTCTACCGAACAAATTAGCTCGACCATATATATATATATATATGTTTCATTCTGGAGCTTAATGGTGATATATAGGTAAGGAAATCCAACAAGTTTTGCTGTTACGATCTTGCTTTGGCTTTTTTTTCTTGGCCTTCGTGTATCAATCGTTTTACAAATACATCTTAGCTAGAGCCTAAGACA
This sequence comes from Tropilaelaps mercedesae, assembly GCA_002081605.1. Taxonomy (NCBI): domain Eukaryota; kingdom Metazoa; phylum Arthropoda; class Arachnida; order Mesostigmata; family Laelapidae; genus Tropilaelaps; species Tropilaelaps mercedesae. Next base: position 13,314 of record MNPL01022159.1, read on the forward strand.
TGGTTCCTCTGCGAGTCCCGTTATTTTAGGAACAAGTACTACGGATACAGAACGTGGCGTATCGATCTCCCAATGTCAGTTCGAAAATGTTTTCAGCCGTAGTTGGTATTTTCCTATGTTATAACAGACGCCGGCGTCACCGTTTTAGAATAGTTTCAGCGCCTGTGAGAAGCGCTCGGCCTTACGACAGGAAAAAAGCGAATTCCTTTGGAATACACAAACGGTGCTTCCCAAGCAAAGAAGGAGGAGGATGGTTCACTGTTCCATTGGTCACGTATCCGTTGCGTGGCTTTGGGCGTCTTCCTCAGCATTTGGACTGTTGTTCTCCAAAAGGAATGCAGTTGCAGGGAGCCCACGGCGACGACACGGCATAGTTGGAACTTGACTGAATCATTGTATGTCTTGACAGAGAATATCTACAGATGACGAATCTATCCAGTGAAGTTTTATTCTATTACGTAGTACGGTCTTCATCGTAAACGTGATAGAGGCCAAAAACTGCTATGTATTGAGGCCAAATGTTAAATAAGCCGTTCACTCTTTAAGACCTTCGTTTAAGATGTATCTCTAGGTTCTTCATAATGCCAAGCTATTCATTGAGTATATAATGCTTTTCTGTGAGGTCCTGTTCAAATGTATTAGCTGGTCAATAACTTGCGTTATAGCAGACGAAGGATGAAATATATTATTCTAGAATATCGGTATATCATGTTAACACTTTCCAAATCCTTCGCCAAGGTTAGTCACTTACAACCTAAAACTTCTTTGAGAAGAAACCTTTGGCTTGGTGTGGGCCGCTAGTTCCGTAACAGAATCAGGGGTAAAATGTGAAGCCATTTTCAGCTCTCCAGAGGTCTACGGATTCTCTTCTAGCCCGGCTTCAATTGATTGGAACTCTTTTAAACCGCTACTATGTCTTCGAAGAAGATGTCACCGCCTTTTTCTAAAGAGCTGAAATGTTTAGAGAACGAAAACCTTTATGAACGAGCCCATTGGCCGATAGCCCCGTAGAGTGGACAGTCTTTGGTTTCACCAGTTTCAGACACATCCAGGCCTTCGAATCTCGAACCACGGTTCGTTTTGATAGACGAAGGACAAAACCCCTTCCTCGCTTGTCTTGTTCGGAACGTAGACGCCGATCGACTTCGCAGACGAGGCCTCGTAGCTGAGGGCGAGCTGCAAGGCCATCGTTATACAGGCCCTAGCATAAATGACCATTCAATCCTATTCCGATCTTGGCCACCGCCGTGGAGATAATAAAGAGAAGCCAAAAATGAAATAATAACTTTGAACGTAGACAACACGTCCGCTGTGGTCATCCACTTCATAATGGAAAAGTTCATAACGTTCACTAGAATCTTCTAATATTGGATAAGTATAGTGACATATTGATCTACTTTACTTTTATTGCTTTCATCATGTGCCAGGTGTGCACTTCAATGGGGTTCAAAGTCTCAACGAATACTTTGGCACATTCTAGTTGGGTAGAGAGAACGCACCCTTGGATAACTCGCCCTTGGACATCGAAGTTTCTTTTGTTATGATCAGGCCGTCCTGTTCGCGACTACGAATCGGCTCGGTGCTAATCAGCCCGACAGTTGAAGTGGCAATAGCAGGAGTAGCGAAACTGCTTTGTTTCTTCGCGCCGCGCAACACAACACGCACAAGGCTGTTTTCCACTGACGTTGTAGATGGCGAGCTTCTCCATTAAGTACTTGTTGGGGTAAATGGGAACACATACCCTCTTCAGCGCTTTCGGCTGCCGAGCGGTCGCGGCGAGGGACCGCGCGATGTTCGCTACTTGAAGGCCTACTGCATTTTCGGCCTCTATTTGGCCCTGCATAGCCCCGCGGCCGTATGCCCCTTTACGATATAACATTCGATTTGCATTGCTATAGCACTCTTTTCGCTCGTAACTGGATAGCGAAGTGATGGTGGCAGCAGCACAATGCCACGTCAACGGCGGCGGAAAACACGCCTGGGGCATCGAAGATCTACGCCTCAACGAACTGCTCACTCGGACCCGCCGGATCGGGCAACTCGGACGAGCGAGGAACTTTGCAATTCTTTGTCGTCGTTTGTGGTAGGCTTAGTTATGACTCGGACGCACTGTCAAGACACGATATCGCGCCTGTCTGTCTTAGGCACAGTTTCCTTCCTTGCTTACGAAAAGCCGAGTCCTAACGATTGAGGCACTGTCTGAATGGCCACACTGCTGCTGCTGCTTGCCTTGACCTCGGTAAGTCCTATCCATTTGTACGATGTCCTATACCAGATGTTGGTACACGCCACGGGAATGGCGCATGCGCGAAGGTTTTCGAACGTGCGTAATGTCGTTATCCTTTTTCAGGTAGTACCTGTTTTTTTTTTCCTTTGATTAAGTGCTGTCGGCGCTGCTGCCGCCGCTTGCTGAGTAGCAAATGACAGGACCCCAACCCGCGCACGTACAAGACATTGCGATACATCGCCTTGGTTCTTATTTCACTTCACAACAGCCAGCGAGCGTCCCTGTCCCATCTGCTGATACAACCGCCTGTCCTGTCAAATGGGGACGCCAGGCTCTCCGGTGACAGGCTCCAGCGGCCTGGCTGTGTCCTATCCGGCATAAGCTAGTCAGCCGTCTCCGAATTCGTCTGGTGGGAATGTCGGGACCGTTCCCGCCATGCGGTGATAGTTGGCGCTCCCGACCTGAAGCTACGATTAAAAAAATATTGCGTCACCTCGTACAAGCGACAGCCCAGAGAAGGAATTAATGCGAATTTTCCCTGTCTCGACGTAGTGCTTCTTTTGTGGCAAGCTCTTCATGTCCTGATGTGCTGCGTCCTTCTGCGTGTTTCCTGTTCACGACAGGGAACCGTCGCTAATATGCCTTGTAAACGTAAGCTCAACTTGTCCGAGGAGGTTCTGCACCTCGACTTTAATATCCTTCGCACCGCTCTGTTGCAGATACGCCATTGTTTGACGCCACGTTAGAGGAAAACGAAGAGGCCGAAGTGCTTCGAAAGAGACAGGCATTAAACGATGCTCAGCTCTGCCCCGCTATTTCTGAGCGGACAAATCAGGCATCGACTATTGCAATGTCCAACGCTTAAACGTACCTGAGTCTATGGTGGAAAGTAAAAATTCATTGCGTACCTCTCTCATGTCGTCTGCTTTGTTCCGTCGCACGAGTGGGAAAGCTAACTCTGGTATAGCTCCGGGCCACCTGCGGAAAGCAACACAGAAAAAAATAACCCACCATGTTTGTCGATTGGGTCCTGCGGACGGACACGAACTATGAACTCACGTACGTACGGAAGAAGCGAGGAAACCTGCAACTGATTCGGATAAGCCTAAATGCCTTCCGCCCGGGGAAATCGCTGCTTTTTGACAAGATCGCCCGACACAACAGCCAGACAAACACATATCGTCAACAAACTGTGCGAAATCCATTTCAGCTATTGACCCTATGTGCTTCGCAGTGACTTTGCACCTATTTTCCTGTCGTTGCCTACATTGTCACACACACACACACACATGAACACACACACACACACATGAACACACACACACACATATGAACACACACACGCGCACACAGGTACGCACACACACACACACGCACACATACACACACAAACACACACACACGCGCGCTGAGACTAAACGAGAGCTGAACAGAGTGTGTGCTCGTGGGCTTGGATCTGGCCTTCGCTTTTCTGCTATATTGGAGCGTCACGTTCTGAGACGCGGATGGTCATATTACAGGACTCCGGTGCCGGCGTGTGAAAAGTGCTGAATCGGCGCGGAGTTCTCTCGTCACCTTGTCACTAGGATGGGGCCTTTATGGACGTAGCTTTTTTCCAACAGAACAAAAGTCCGACTAGCGGCTAAGTATAGCCTTCGCCTAGCCGTGAAATCTGAGATCTCAGATCAGCTTAGGTCCGCAGCGTCTCAAATAGTCTCGATGGGAAAAGCAGATGATTGCGTTTTGATTGCGTAACGCCAGCAGAACTCTAACGATTTCCAGCTGGCGCGTACGCAGACCATAGGACCATGAAGCTTCCTGTAGCTGTCCTGTAGCGTCTTCCTGTAGCTATACCTCATACATGAGGGATGAAGCCTTTACACACAAGTTGCTACTGTTAAACGAGTGGCGCATTCGAAACAGACTTTTGGTTAGCGTCCCACACGTCGCGATGTCCGTTCCGTCACATGCGAACGAGAGGGACATGGTCTCGTCAAATGGCCCTGCCAGACGACAGTTCCAGGCGAAATAACGACGTTCATTTTCGTTTCTAATTTTTCCAGGTGAGTACGAAGTAGCTGAGAGTGACAGAGGTCTGCCGTACGGTGAATCTCGGCAGAACAACGGCGCTTGAGCTGGATCAAGGATTCCTGCTAGGTAACCAATTCACCGAAGTCGGTGTCTAGTTTTGTGTTTTTGATCAATACAGTACAGACGGATGCAGAGAACGATGAAAGAAGAAAAAAAAAATCCTATTTTCGTAAAACTCACTCTCTATAAGAGTGACAATGACGTATTTGGCTTAGTACAAACAAAGGTACAGTCAACTCAAGTAGCGTTGCATAACCACTCCAGATCATTTTGTGCGAAGAGGAGGGCAGATCCTCCTCAGACAGGAGGCCTTAGCAGAATGACAAGCACTCATCGCAAACTTTAGACTCGTCGTCGGAGGCCGCCGGCAAGATGGCGAGTTCACATGACACCGTTGTAAATACCGGCCAGGTCAACACCGCTCAGTGCCTTCAGAATCTACGACGACAAAGCAAACGTGAACTTATAGGGGGAATGGGCAGATAGTAATGCACACCTGGCGAAATATTCATTATCTGCATAAAGCGACTCTCGCAAATACATTCCAATAGAGCAGGCTTAACCGTAACTATGGACTGTACCCTACGGGGTGTTACTTTTCCAGTGGAAATCCTTGTGGATATATCACACCCCCGATAAGACGTCGTATATAGGTGGTGGTAGTCATGGAGGAGGAAGAAGAAGAGGAGGAGGAGGAGGGGAGGAGGAGGATGAAGCGGGGGGATGAGGAGTAAGAGGAGGAGGAGGGGAGGATGAGGAGGAGGAGGAGGAGGAGGGAGTGCTTCTCCGTGGATATGCACTCAACGGTCAGCTGATGTAAGGAACTTCGATGGAAATCGTTCATGTGTGACGAAACTAAGCCTTTCATTGCGTTGATCCTGGGAGTCGTGGCTCTTGTGGAATGCCAGGTTTCGACGGCCCAACCGAGACAAGGATAATAGCCTTAATAAAAGAATATCGCCCTGTCAAGCACGAAGAGCCTATGGGAGGACCATCGGACTCGTTTATGATATTCTGATTGAATCAATAACGCCGAACGGACTTGTTGGCGAAACCTACCCGCTTTGGACGGTTGCTTCTCAATAGGCGAAAACGTAGCTCTACGACCGTACGATTATGTCGCTTCCACAAACTCGACATCCCGAGTCGGTCTGTCGAAGTGTACGCGCAGAGGAGGTATGGCCACCTCGGCATCCAAATGCAGATTCCGCTTTGTGAGATGCTTGTAACGAACGTTGTAACAGACCGAATATATCGGCAATCGCCGCCTACCGAACTTCGGCACTTAGTGCGGGGACGGTGCTCGTTCAGTGCATATTGGCCTTATGCGTATCGCTGAGCGATACTCGCTTATCAACAGGCCAAAGGATAGCCAGCGGCTCACCGCCGTTCGACGACGATTTTATGCAGGCTTTATCGCAATGCGTTTGCGCTGGGGATGCCGTCAAGGAAACGGGCTAAAGGCCACTAACAATGCGCGATTAAGAGGCGTCCTTCGCGATTACATAGGGCCTTAAAGGGTTAGTGCGTTGTTGCTTCGTGCCTATCATGTGGCCTCTGGAGGGAATTCTGCTATCCGGTTGAGATCTGCGTGAGGAGCTCGACCTTAAACGATTCGTTCGGACTTTTGTGCGTAGACATGACCTTGCACCTTGTACGTGTTAGGCATTGTTAGGGAGGCCTGTTAGGCGCCTAGTCACTGATATCTGTAATTGGCCTATGGCTAAACCGCCGTCGTATTACCGGCAAGAGGTACTAATAATGCTGGAAACGGTATTGCATTAATAATATTGGTGCCATAACACGTTCCACAATAATATAGATACCAGCGTTCTTCCTGTGCGTCATTTAATCTAACATATTTTATTGTCATAATAATAATAATACTACAACAATAATTAATAATATTATAATTTTATTGCAGAATAAACCAGTTCTCAGAAAAACTGTATCTAACGATATAGCACACAAATTCTCATGTTATAGTCAAAATATGAATTCACACACGCGCACTGAATTGCATCATTAACCTCTCGACGAAGCGCCGAAGCACCGTCGGAACGGACGCGGCGAACTGCGCTCGCATTCGAGGTTCCTTTAATCGGTGGAATTGTTTTATTTTTTTAGAGCTGACCATCAGCCAACATTTAACGTCCACGGTAGCACTTTTAACATTACTTCGTAAGACGGACCCCATAAATGTAAATGTGCAACACAAAAAAATCATCGGCGGAACTGAAGGCCGGGCAAATATCCAGGTGTCCTGGTGGACTGGACAAGCGGCTCAAAAAACTTGGCAAGGTGGCTGCACTAATGGCCTCCATGGCTCAATGGTTTTCAATGGCTCAGGAGGACGCGGTAGAGAGGGTCATAGGGGTGAAAACGCCGAGGGCCAAAGAGAGCGGTACTCACTGCGACAAGTTTGGAACAGCGTCGTCGTCGCGTACCGGTGTTGGAACGAAGACGAAGCCCAGTGTAGATAAGACGCATTAAAGTCCGATACGGTTTCCGGTTGACAAAATACCCCTAGCCGGTGGAACGGTGCTGACAGGACATTGGGCCTGTTGCATTTTTGTCCTCGTAGACCCGGATTGGATTCTTTACCAAGGATTTACCAATCGGTCAACTGACGTCTCTACCGGCCAGTCTCCCTCTGGGCAGAGGTCCAACCGAAACGTTAGTAGGCAAACCAAATAGCTGAAGTGATTGTGTGCGGTGCTTTCGTGATAGCAGACGCACTGCTCTCTTCGGCGCTGACCAGGCCCAAAACGCTTCGCATCTCTCCCATGCAAAAACGTATCTTACCCGAGTTGTTCGGTCTCCTTCTCTCTGTACTACACTCTAACAGAAATGATCAGTCCCAACGGAGTTGTCGAGAGACGACTTGTGCAAGTGAAAGGGAAACCACCTCGCGTTAGTTGTTCGGTACCACTTCATAGCCGAGAATGGCGGCAATCTCGATGCACGTATCGAGATAGGGGCATCTAGAGCGACTCTTAGTTTACCGGCCTCGTAGCCGGGCTGTTGGGGTATTCGATTTGGCCACGTATGTCGTTCTCGGCAAAAAAATAGCGAAAAGAAATCGAAGCGCAAAAGGACCTGTGGGTTGGTCAAAGTACATTATGCATATATGTACATATATATATATATATATATATATATGTGTGTGTGTGTGTGTGTGTACATACACTGTAGCGAGAAAACAGGCGTTGATGTTCGGCAGGCTCGCTTTCCTTTGTTGTTATTCATTCTCTTCATAAAGGAGGGAGAAAGTTGGATTTTGCTTCCTTGGGAGATGATTAAAATGGAGTTGATTCTGATTAGGCAACCCGGAAGAAACTTGCTGCCTTGTTCGGATTGGTCGCCTTGTACGTTTTTATTTCCTATATAAAGAATACAAAGTGCGAAAGGACATCGAGCTTACTGCACGGCGTTTACAAGACTATGAATGCAAGAAATTTTAAGGAAACTTTTTCCGAGAAGATATCCATGCTTCCTGTATTTGGATATGTATGTGGCTTTTATATATATATATATATATATATATATATATATAGGTTTCGTTATGGCCGATCCCATGATTTTCGTTGACATTAATGCTGCTGGACACGTCTTTAATACACGAACTGCGTCGCCTATATTTGCGTAAAATTGTAAAATACAAGCACGACATTCCACATTAATGTTCATAATAGTGCACACGATTCCATGAGGTTAATTAAATTTAAAAGAGTACCGTTAGCGGTTGTCGAATATTCATTTTCCTCTCAGTTGCCTGTTGTGAAAGCTTCCGCTCTCCATGTGATATGTATACGTTTCATAAGTCCAAAATTTTCGGGTGCAACTAGTATTGCAGAAAATGTTTATACAATAGAACACATAGCCACAATCGAAACGGAGTCGTATGCTGTCACTCGCAACAAAGCCGGGAAGCTTTTTTCTAGAAAGCAAATAAAAATAACCCATTGTAATATATATATATATATATATATATATTGGTATATGTATATACATATACC
>MNPL01022159.1:22814-59355 GCA_002081605.1 Tropilaelaps mercedesae
AGACGTTAAATGTTGGCTGATGGTCAGCTTTAAAAAAAAAAAAGAAAAATATAGAGGGGCAGTTCAGGGCATCGTAAGACGTACGAGGTCACGGCATGTGTACCCGCTATCTAAACAAGACGGGTGGGAGAGAATCCACGACATATATATATATATACATATATTCAAATGGACTGCCCAAAGAGGGGTTCACCACTGAACGCATTTCGAGTTAGGCAAGCGTCTTGGGGAGTAACCGTCGCATGGGGTCGTGTATAACAAACTTAGACAAACGTGTTTATCAAACAATCACAAAGACAGGTAACTGTTCGAACGAACGTTCCCATAGACATATCGCGCGAGGTTGACCTGTCTATTTATCGATATCGGTAATTGCAAACCCCGGTGGTCGCACGCGGCGTACACAGTGGCCTTTTCTGCCACATCAGCCTGCACGCAAGTATATTTGTTGCCTTTTCTGCTGAATATTTCGTATCTGAGAAAGACCTGTTTACTGCTACAATGGCGGCAAAAATGCATGTTTCCGACTAACCCGCAGCTACCAAAACGTTTTCTATTCCTACTTCAAGCCCCGCCTTGCGTTCACCCTCGATGATTTCAGTGTTTGTTCAATTTCGAGCCCTCCTTCCGTCCGCTCTATTAGTTTGTTTGCAGAATCGTCCTGTATGTGTCCCATGTTCCTGGATTAAGCTAGAATCTCTGCGGGCGGACGGGTGGGCGGCTTCAAAACGCGACCGTTCTTCTCGACAGGACATCTTGACGAAGCATCTCGAGACCGGCACAAGGCCGCTGTCACTACCTTTCCCTCGGGCTGTTTTTGTTCCTGCCGCTGAACCAACACAATTTCCACCAGTTACCTCTTTCCGGGTTTCAGCGCGCTGCCCACTCGGTCGTTCGTGGCAGGTCACTCTCGCCGGGAGGATCTCTCAGGCCAATCCAGGGCACGAACATGACTGATCTTGATCCCCGTCCTCTATCTGAGTAAAAATGACCCAGGGGTCGGATGGAGCCAAAGGCAGGTAGCTGACAACGATGACAAGGTCGACAACGATATGTGTGTTCACTTCTCCACAGAACATGTTAACGCGACCTGGGTTGCTAAGATGTCAGAATACTTTATCAAATAATCATTATCGAATTATAATCGAATGCGATCCGACCTGGGTTGCGCTGTACTCAGCAGCTGCTCGTTTGTACCCTACGGTAACTTGAGAAAGCTTTTGCCGTGAGGGGTTCGTAAGTTTTTTTGAAGCTAATCGGTGTCCCGAATCCGAGGTGATTGTTAGGCTAAAACGTAATTACGCCGACGACATCCGTAGCTTAAACATGACGGAATCCCCACTTGAACCCTAGAAGCTTACACAGAACGTTTAGAACGACCGCACTTGGTTATCGAAGCACTGTTTATTGTGCAACGCCCACTTTCAGAAAAGTAAGACAAAAACAGGTTTATCTTTTTTCTTTTGCTAGAACTGAAACGCCTTAGCGTCACTGTCCTACAGCAAGCTTATTACCTATGGCAAATAACGAGGACGACGGATTGAACAAAAAGTTACCCCCAGCAAAAGATTTTCTAAAAACCCACGTTCTCACCTTCCAAGTTTAGTATAAGTAGGATAACTTTAGTATAAGAAAACACTCTTGCAAGCTATCGGCTCCGTAGACGTGTAGAGAAGTCCAAAGTGTGAAAACTTCTGTCAAAGGACGCTTAATATTGTTGAGAAAATGCGCGTACATAACGTGCATGGGGTTGGTTCGCCTCTGAGGACGTCAGGACGTAGGAAAGAGCTGGCTTCAGGTTCTTGTAACTTCATTTCCATTCATTTAAATACGATATAGCTTTAGCGGACGTTGATGACCACATCTGAGAGGGAGGTTATTACATGGCCGCATAGATTTGATAGCTAGACATAAGGGAGCGCACAGATTCATTAGGAACTTGGGGTTAAATAAAAACGGATCCATATACATCAAGCTAGGGCTCAAAGTACGACGTATATGAGACAACAAAGCTCTTCTATGCAGCGGGGTAGTGGCGACTTTGCGTCTCTCGGCAATTGAATCGTGATGCCATAAATGAATTGTACAATCCAGGTAGTAGTCAATTGCTGACCACGAATGGGTCATGACCCAGGCATGATTGTATCTCGTGTGCATTGTCACAATGTCCGTATCCGCTGATGATCTCGTCCTTCGCCAGCTGTTCATAGACATTTCCAACACACTCGTATCGACAGGTTGGACACTTGCGCTTTCCTTCAGGGGCACACGACCGTCAAACCGCAAGAACAAATTATTACCTAAACGCCGCACCTTCTTCATGACGCCGACGGGGTCAAAACTGCGCGATGGCGCATTGACGGCCGAAGCATTGTCTGTTTAGGCAAACGTTTCAGAGAGATGAAACAACGACGAAGTTTTGGCTGTTCTTTGGCTGGAGAGACATTGCAACCTGCAATGTTCCCTCGGGAACGCCATCCAGTCGACCGCTAACAACGAGGGTTTACGATGTTATCTGCGTATCATCGCTGGATTTGGTGCTATTCCGCCCTCAGACTCCAGACAATGATTGATAAAATCTTAATTGAGGCTCGCCTGCCTATCTGGTGGTTCATTTATAGCTGGATAACGCTCATTCAAAGTGGGTACACTCCTGCATGGTCGCAACTGTGGTTCATCGCCTGTTGAAATCGTAATTAATATTTTCGTTATGACGGCTAAGTATTAATTAATTATAAGATTTCCTATGATTTATCGTCTTGTACTAAGGACTATATGCAAAAAGAACAACATCACAATGCCAACAAAAAAGGTGATACCTACGAAAAACGATAAAATGGGCAATCCTGAATAATTACATTCGCACAGAGTTAGGCTCACATATGAAGGCGTGTGCATTGCGTGAGGCGTGTAAAACCACCTATTAGATAAACTGTCCTTGCTTCTTGTAAGTTCAGATCGATTCCGTTTTTGCCCTGTTGGATCCGGGCGGGTGCCATTGGCCTCAGGCATCACCGAACTTTTGTGTTCGTGTAGCACCCCCGTCGGGCCGGTAGGAGACCCCCATTGTCCTGGGCCTCACGTTTAATTCGCCCAAAGGCGTAACTGAATCGAGATGGCGTCGCCACAAGTCTTATCCTCCGGCTTTCTTACTCAGCAAATGTGACAACGTCTTCGTTGAGCCTACGCCAGACACCACTCTCGACGGCCGCCGAAAATCTCCTAGGGTACTCGCGAGCCCCTATCTAAATACCTTATAAGCAGCGGTTTAGGCCTGATCGTTTTCGTTGTCGACTCACTGATGCCGTCGTATCTCATCGAAATACGCTTTTGTCTTCGTTCGGGGTAGCCCCTATTTATGTCTATGCTCCTATTTATGTTATATTTATGTAAAGCGAACGACCGACTTCAGAACCACGGACGTCGTAGTGGGCTGCAATTGCTAAAGGCCGCGACACTTCGTCAAGAGTTAGATTGGTGCTCAGCCATTGAGTTTTTATACAAAGTAGAAGTGCTACGCTTGCCGTGCCGGCAAGGTGGCTTGTCATGTAGCTGTTGTTATCACTGAGACGTGCCCTGGGTGACCACAGACGGGAGTAAATTGAATAATGGGCCCGTAGAATCGCAGACTATGTGGTGAAAAATCGTCTGAGATTTGTCTTGTCACCGAGAAAAATAACCGCCACAGTATCACAACAACGAAGGCGAAATAAAATAGGTATTGGGACAGCTACACGAAATCGGCGAGTATTTGGAGATGTTCTCACACTAAAGCGTCCAAGCCTCTTTTGATGCGTAGGTTTAAAATGCCTGCAATGCATATGAATAAATGTAGAAGGGATGAAACGCCCAGAGAGTTTGCTGCATTCTGGCTATGTTCTACCGAAACCAGGGTGGTAGCTGATTCTTCTCAAACACTAGCTAGTCGCTGTGTCAGCTGATAGTAAGCTTTCAGCGATAGTAAGAAGCCTCATATCTACAATAGTTACCCTGTTAAGAACTAGCGTTGGAGCTCTAGATCACCCCTTTGATATTTTAGACTAGTCTGGCGTATTCGAGTGAAAAGCTCACTTCAGATCATTCGCAGTCCGACGTCTGCTCGAACATCAGGTCAGCTCACCGGGAGCTTCGCGTAATTGTGTTTGTCGCGATTTAACGGCGCTGGTTGGCCGTTTACACCTCTGCAATTTTCGCCTCACAGCAGACGAGTTTTCTGGGCTATTTTTTTGCTTGGCACGCTCACCGAAGGCTACGTGCCAACTTCTGAAAAATCGATTGGGGCTACGCAGCCACTAAATATTACAACCTTCTAATTTTTCTCTTTCAGCGTTTTTTTCAAAAATGTTTCCGCCTCAATACACATGGAATACGAAGATTTTTTGCGGATTGCTCTATAAGTTATTGCTTCGACGTAACTTTCTCCAAAATTTGAGGAAGTTTTTAAATGTTTTTCAAATTATGCCATCTATGTGACTTTACCAATTGGTTACAAAATTACACTAACTTCTCTCCAAGCGACAAAAGCTATATTCGAACGAAGACTATTATTGGGTGAGCTTCATAGCAACTAGAATAGGTGAAAATCACTCTACAGAAAGTGTTCTTGCTAATATTTGAAATCGGTTAACATGTTTGGTTGGCTCCTTAGTTCCTAGTCAGGTGCCCGTCGGTACTACGTTATTATTGGTAATATAATCATTATTATTTCTAATTACGCCACGTCGAAATATATATCGTCCTGCTTTTCTCACCGCCCGCTAATCCAAACGTGGTAACGGCGAGAAACAAAGTCCGACTGGACAGTAGCACTTTTCTCATCAGGAAAATTTCCACCATCCGCTCGCGTGACGAGCTTATCACTTGTTTCGTGTCCATCAAGTCTCGTGTCGTTTCTCCAAAGCGAACCCACTATGATTTCACCAGGGCGGGCTGAATCGGGCGCTGCACCACCATTAATAACGATTGACAGTCATTAATTACTGAACGCGCGATCTGAGCGGCCGCCGGGTTATTTCGTCACATTTTCAATTAAATCAATCATTGCCACGACTGGTCGACTTGACAACTTCTGATTACTTCCTTCGAGGACTCCTGGAGCCATCGGGTGCACATGGAGAAGTCCTTCACTATCCTTATAAAGGCGTTCAGTTGCCAATAATCGCTAATATGCTGCGTAATGAGTGTCTGGGAACGCCCGATAGTGTGAATCGGTAGGTTGAAGTTTACTTAAATGTTATCTGTCTGAACAGCCATGTTCGGCCAGCAATATCGACGCTGAACGTAAAATGAACATAAACAAAATGAAAAAATAAAAGCTCCAGATTTTAAACAGTTAATAACTTGCATATTAAGCAGTTTTTGTCGCCTGTTCATGCTTATGGTAGCCACAGCAGCGACCTCGACATAAATTGCGCATCAGCAAAATACATATATATATATATATATATATATATGCTTCTCTTTCTCAGCGGCGCATTTTTATCTCTTTACTCATCCGTGTTATGCACGTATGGGCTCAGGTCGTGCTTACAAACAGGGCCCTTGTCTGAATGTTGCCAAAGAGAAATATCTGGCGACAGAATTACCTCTTTCTGTCATTCATTCCCATTATATTCCGCTATATTCTCATTGCCCTTTTTCGGCTTCGTGCGACGCCGTGTTTGCTCTTCCGTCCCGCGAAGGCTGCGACGCCGTTGTGGACGACAATTCAATTAAGTCGTCGTCGCCTATGACGTACAACTCCGATGACGTTGGTGGGTTTCTGCTTCTTCGGCACCGTCAACAGGGTCCCCGTCGCCCCCAGTGATAGAGACATCTGCATCGAACGGAACGTGTTTTTCCAGACATCCGTACCTTTCCTAAATCTATTGTCATTGAGTAGCGCACTCGACGCCGGCGAGATGCACCGAAAGCCTCTCAATGCGACCTTTTTATCGTTTTCCGAGTTCCGTTCATGCGCTCAGTGTTGCTGTGGCTGGTGCGAGCTGCGAGGCTCGATAACTGACCCCTTGCCGGTCTGCGGTGTGACACTACGGCGTGACCGTTGGCCTGTTTCGAGTACGTGCCACATCCTGGCTGGCATCGGTTACATCGGTGCAAGCGGTCACGCACGGGGATAACGATGCAACGTTAACGAGAGAAAACACGTGAACGAAAATATGGGCCACAAATAGTTTCGGGCGCAAAGTCCGGGCACAAAGGTGACTTTGTGCAAGCGGTGTCCAATGACAGCCACTTGGAATCGAGTGTTCCACGTCAAGGAGGTCTACCTCCTCCAGGAAATAAAGGCCTAGCGATGCGCAGGACGTTCAAGGCCGTGCGTCGGGTGCATAGAATGGGCGTACAAGGGCAGTCAATAAATACATTCTCTCTTTTGGCGTCAGCTGCATAGCAATATGACGGGAGTTCAGCTACCTCTCGAAAATGAAATTGTCGAGTGCCTTTTGAGGGCCTCTGAAACTAGGCTCTGCTACCTCAGAAATTGTAATCGTTTACAGCGACACCATTCGCATCAAATGCATTTTTATTGGGCATAGTTTTATACTAGCAAGCTAAAGGTATACCTTGCAGGAAGTGCCGACGCTACATAAACCTGTAGTAAATCTCTGAGATGCTTTGCGACATGGTATATATTTGTAGCTAATGCCATTACCGTATTATTACTAACGTTGTACTCGTAAATTGGCTGTCGTCATTTAATTGTGTCACTATTTTACATAGAGTTACAGCTTTGGGATGCTGAGACGGCAAAATCAATCAACTCTCAGTCGGAGGGTCACCATACAACATTTCATTAGACTCTACCACAGTGGCAGTATCGTGAGGAAGACAAATCTAGCCCGAATTGACCGCTTACGACGATGAGCCATGTCATGAATCCAACATCTCATGTATGTAATCCAATGACTGCGGTCCAAATACACCAACACAGCAATAAACACAGCATCTGTACGTATTCAGTGCTGTCATTTGTAGACCTCCTCCGCACAGATATTCCAGCCACATCCGGTACATACGAGAGAAACTTTTGTAGTTCTTCCCGATAATAACACCCCATATTAATATTGATTACTCGCTTCTCTTCTACTAACGATGTGGCGTTGTCCGATCTACGTTGCTGGTTGCCATTGCAGAGTGGCCAGCCATTCATGTATAGTCCTGCTATTAAAATGCTACCCTACAATGGCTGTCCCCGTGGAGATTCCTTGCGACCAGCGAATCTATCGCCATTTCGAGGCAGAGGCATAAGACTGAGATGACCGCTTCGAATAATTTTAATCCGACCACGGCTGAACGATAATCACTTGAAAAGGCAAACGCACGCAGTAGTCTCCCCACGCGAAGGCACCCTGTCGATCGGTCAACTACGCGATCTGCCCAATCTGCGATTTGCCCCATGTGCAATCTACTTCCAACGACGCTGCGCGGATTCATTAGCGGCACGGGACGAAGCCGTCTGAAATCTAAATTCATTGCCTTTGAGAGCAACTTATTTCCTGCGGCGTACATCTGATTTCCTGTTCGTTGGCCTTTGTTGGCGCCGGTTCGTTTGCCCCATGCTCTCTCTTTCTTTGGGGGCAAAGCAAAAACAGTAGCATCAGCAGCGCCAGCAAAAACAGGGACGGTAGCTGCGGCTGAATGAAAAGCCAGCGCTTCGTCGCAGATGTCAAAAGTTCTTGATTTCTACGGGGGTCAACTGCGGATGAAAATGAATGAGAGAGTTTCCATTCTAATTAGAGGCGTGGAAGAACGCGACGAGGCGTAACTGTATTGCCACTTCCGACCCATAAACCTGCCCCGTTAATAAAAGTATCGTGCGACGACGACGTCTGGAGATCGCAGCGGAGCGAATCTTGTACCAGGGCCGAGATAACGGGACAGTTTGATAGAAAATGGCGAATCCGTTTTTTGTGCCGGCACTGACAGGTGGGCCGAGTGTCACGTTCGAACTCTGCTTAGTCTCAAGTTAGAGGGAAAAATGAGGAAAAATTGAGGTTTGCTGTCGACACTGGAGAGCGGTGCATTTGATAGAGGGCGCATTTTTGTTTGAAGACAAAAACGAGAAGGTCACTGCATGCATGTATGTACATTAAATACAGAGTCGTATATATATATATATATATATATATACATATAAGCAGTAACACTATTTGGAAACCATTCAAGCTGTTTTATTGACTAGAGCGGAAATGTTCCCACTTCGACATGAAATCGATTTTTGGCTTGCGGCAAGCAAACACATACAACGACAGCTTCGTGCACGTCACCATCACATCATGGTCACGCAGTTACCAAGGGTAACGACTGGGTTCCGATCCGAGGTCAGAACTTCAAAGTATCGATTGGACCAGCGAATACACTACAAGAGATCAGGGAGAACATAGAGAGAGGCATGGAGAGCAAGAAGTGAGGAATCTCGATTCACGCGACAACGAGCGTCGATGTCGCTGTTGGCAACTGCAGCCTTGATATCGTTTACGGTCCACTTTTAAGCAAGTAAAACCTGTCCCTCGTACATAGCCACGAACTACACGGCTGAGATCGTTATTTAAAATGGCCAAAATTATGTTTATACTTTAATTGAAAGCCGCGCGTTCCTTCGTTCGTTCAACGGCACCCTATGAATATAATGATGAAAGGCAATTTGAAAACCTAGCCAGCCTATACATTTGCTTATGTTGCTGGCAAACACAGTCACCAAAAAAAGCCAAAGGTCCAAGTCTCGACTACGAGGCTGCACCTCGAATGCGACATGTACTTTTGGGAATCTTCAGCACAGCGCATATTTGCTAATCAAACGTTAAATTAGAGACTCCTCGGGAAATTCACTCGAAAACGCCGCAGCGTTTGTCAATCACGACACAATCGTTTCAGCCAAATGCCGTCTAAATGTCGACTTTTGCTACGAAACTAACACTTCATATGACGAAATTCGTATTCTGACTGCATATCATCCTTACGATCTTCGACGACACGACAGTTTTCAGTCGGTTGGTACAGGTTCGCAAAACATG
The DNA here is from genome assembly GCA_002081605.1 of Tropilaelaps mercedesae. Taxonomy (NCBI): domain Eukaryota; kingdom Metazoa; phylum Arthropoda; class Arachnida; order Mesostigmata; family Laelapidae; genus Tropilaelaps; species Tropilaelaps mercedesae. Next base: position 31,829 of record MNPL01022159.1, read on the forward strand.
AAGAGGCTGAGGGCCTGTTTCATGCAGGCTCAGCGTGGCGATAGATGAAGGCCCAAGGCCTTGGCGTGATAGAAACGCAAAATCAGTTAACGGGTCTAGCCGCCTGAGTTAATAAACGAATAGGACCCTCCTGTGGGGTCGGTGTGACTCTTCGTCGCTGATGTCCTGACCGCAGGACGAAGCGAAGCATTGTTATGCTTCGAATCACACCCGTAGCCGTTCGGCGGTTGCCCCCTCATCTTTGTGCTTATCTCCTTCAGCTCTTACGAGTGCGTATGAGATATTTCTTTTGTGCACAATCATACGCGTCAGAAGGGCCCATTTCAGAACCTTTCTGATCCGGATAAAGGATCAGTGAGTTTCATTTAGAACCAACTGAACCATAAAATATTTCAAAATGCTCTTACAGGCTATGCCTGTCGAGGTACATTAAGGCGCTCTTTTGCAACTATTTAGAGTAATTTGGCAACTACTTGTTTGAAATTGTCGTAGTATTTCACGTAAAGCCCCGTTATACCAATGCTACTATTTTCCAGCATTTGCATGAAACCAGCATATGGCTATTAACGTAAAGTAGGCACTCGTTTGTCGTCATAAACGTCAGCGTCTGTTTTCGATTTGTATTAACACCTGATAACCTGCGCTTTCTAATTGGGAAAAAGCTGACGCTGTGGCGGTTTTGTGGTGATATCTGCGTTTTGCACGAGATGGGACAACAGGTGAATGACCTACGGCCCTGAGGAAACTCCGATGCGCATTTAAGTAATTTTTCGCAACAGAACTGTATGAACAATTAGTTGTGAGCTAACATCGTGTTCTGAATAAACCTAGACTCTAGAAACTCTTGAAAGGAGTGCGCGATAGGCCCCCTCACCTGCGAAGTGTTTCAGGGCGAGGGTATTATTTCCATTAAAAGAAAAATTTTCGAGACTATGTCGCGTAGTCATCGGATTTACATACTCAGTGACATAGGCAAGCTGGCCTAATCTTAAAGTGACCGCTTTATCTATGGGTGCGCACACCTTCGCAAGAAATGCATGCGAAGCCCCAGCAATGCCGTCGACCCAGCCAAAATATCCCAAGGCTTTGTCAAATCTTGACAACCGGATCGGACTCCGAACCTCCAGCGCAGCGTCACAGACACTATAACCAGCCAGAATGCCCCCCCTCAGTGTAAAGCTTCGCTAAACGGAGCCCCAAGACCTTGCATGGCAATTCTCGTTAACAACGTCAACTCAACAAATGAACGTGTGTCGCCCGAGAAGAAGCACCAATAGGTAAAACCTGAGGCGGACGTCCTGCGGTCAGCAAACTGAGCATGGCCCTCAGCTGGGCCTCCGGTCATTGCCATACAGCTGAAAGACTACTTTCTATGCAGGGTTTTTGTCTAGAACCGAATAGGCTGCCATCTGGCACCGACGGGGGTATACAATAAGACACTCGGAATTCTGTTGTCTCGGTCCCAAATTGCCTTCCTAGGTAGTTATTACTTTAGCTTCGCCTAACCGACAGGGCACGGCAAACAGCACCTTTTTTGTCCTGTTTGGCCTTTGGCGCCTTCGTCTGAGGCCGAGGGTGACTCCTCAATCAAAACGTCATCCGCCTCCAGCTTACACTACCCAGCAGAGCTGTTTGCTTTTTACGATCACTCCTACCGTGGTAGAACGCAGTTTACCGATTGCCATGGCGACCGTAGCGTAATTCGACGTATCGAATCGCACTTATCCTGAGTAGGTACTGAGCCCGACGCACTGATCAGCTCTGTTCAGACAATGTCGAAGGGCCTAGCAACACGAAGTTAGAAGAGGTAAATAAAGTCTCTGCCTTCAGAATGTTCTCCCTTTAGGAGGAGGTGCGGCCGATGGGGCTACGTTGGCACAAAAAAGAGGCATTCGAGTGCTTTCAGAGATATTTTGTCCTTCATGATCGCCATCAGCTGATTTCGTTTGCCCTTTTAGACCATCCCGTCGTTTTTCATCGACATGTCGTTCGCAATTTTTCTGTCTAGGCGCCTGATAGCTGAGCCCGGGGCGATTCCTCATCTGGCGGATGGATTCTCCACGGTGCGACTGCAGATGTAGCTCGCGTTTACCGTTACCGACTGATCTTCACAATCGACCGCCACTCATTGGGCTTTATACAACCGCTCCAGCCATGTCCTTTGTATTCTCTTTCTTAGGTAATCCATCATATCGTCAGAGTCTTCGGTTCTCGCAGCGTGATGCCACCCCCGGCTCCACCATATTCTGCCGTGGTTCCCTTTCGTTCGGTTCATATCGCCACAAAACATTCGTCTGCCAACGTCGACATCGGGGGTCTTTGAATTCTGCTCTTGGTCACCGAAAGGCTCCCGAGATGGAGCTCATCGTGCCATTGAGGCGGCCCTCGACGGACACCTAAATCTGCTCAGGGACGGTGTCTTCTTCACATTCAGTTGAGCCGGCAACGACGCCGGCCCTCAGAGGCGATGGCCAAGTGCTAACGGTCAAAGGAATTGTGCAGCTTTTCGGGGTCTCGCCGAGTGAGATCCCATCTACCGATGTTTGCTAGTCCGGCGGATCGGACGACGCAATCTCGAGCCGCTGGCCAGCTCCAGGTTTGGTGGAGGAGTGGCATTTTTTGCTTGAATTCCTTTGGGCGACGAAGCCCGCGCGTATGGTGCAATGGTGTCACATATGAGCTGCCCAAGTTTACTTAACTCAACGGACAGTCGTCAGTCTTCCGGCTGGTCCTACCGGCGAATTCACTGCTCTCACGTCTCGGATCGCAGCGACGTTTTAGTAGCACGAGAGGGCTCCTAAAAATAAAGATCTTTTGTCCAGCAGCGTATCGATGACCTTGGCTGGAAACCACGAATGACATCTGGACGTGAGTACTCGTCTCTTGTAAGTCCGGCTATTGACGAAGATCGATTCTTACGTTTCGCTATTCTATGCGCCCTGCATCTCCGCCCTGGCTAACAGACTATCGCTGCATAAAAAAGCGCCAGCGAAAATCGCCAACTGCAATGGCGACTGCCTATGTTGAACATGCTTTGCTGGTATGTTCCAGCTCGTGGTATCACAGGTCCGTCACCTATTTGCGACCCTGGATCCTGGCTCGTCGGTTCGCATTTCGACTGGTACAGAGACGGAGTGTCATCAATGTCCAAGCAAGGACCCCCACTGTGAGTTGGCTCCAATTTTCCACCGGCAAGAACATGTAACCTCGAAGACAGTAGCTTCACCGTATCCAGTCACGGTCCAGTATTTGCTACCCCGTGGGTACGGCGAGGAAACGCAAGTGGGACTTGTCATTAAATTGCGATGCGCGCCTTTTTCCAAATGTCTGTGTGGCGCTACCCGTTTTTCCCAGGGCTACACCCAATTCCACTTGGGACCGGCGGCCAGTTGCCATTAAGTCACACAAATGTAGAGAAACGACTTCTCCGCGAATGTGGCGCAACCGCAATAAAAAGTTCCTCGCCAAAGATGCACCCCAGAATAACGACGACGTCGTCACTTTCCGGGGCGAACTTGCGCCCGAGCAAGAAGGGCACAGGCGGATTCAAAAAACGCACGATAAATAAAAAGGAAAAAGAAGGAAATAAGGAGATAAAAATAAATACACGGAAGGACAGAGGAGGACAAAGAGAGAGCAACATAAAGCGAGCAGTTGGTGCATAAAACTCTCGTGTAAGCGTAAACCCAAAGCAGAAAGGGGTCAAGATTTGCACAACCCCACTCCTCCGTTCATTCTTATGCAAGTGCACCTCCGTCACGTTGAACGTAGTAAAATCGCCGAGCCAGAAGAAAAAAAAACATGAGAAAGGAAAGATGTCGACCCTTATTCCGTCGCTGCGAGAAACTAAACAGAGCTTCGGGGGCCTTGATCGTCAAATATTCTCGCCGCCTCGGCCCGGTTCTCTGCTACTGGCGGCGCAAGGAACAACGATGGAATTTTTCGCCACCCACTTCGCGACTCACAGATGTCTGTGTTCCTTTGGTCACAGTACGACAGGCGTAGGAACAGGCAAACATGTGTACCTAAGGAGGAATCGATGCTGGCCGCTGCGTCCGCGAGGTTCTATCTGTGGCTCGTACAGACTGAAGGCCACGCTTCGTCAAGGTGTAATCATCACTTAAGAAATACGATGAAGCAGTCACCTCCGTAGGCCGCCGAGGTCTTTAGACAGCATCTTCAGATCACGGCTGGGCTGGGGCGTGCTGCCGAGTGAGATGTCAAGTTGTTAACCGATGCCAAATGCCACTGTGGGCAAAACTTTAGCGGGCTTGTTCATGACGCGCGAAAGCAAAGCCGGTGAAGGTTCGTTGCAGAGTTGAGCACTTCAGAACAGCGAATTTCCGAAGCACGAAACAACTACTCATGAACACAAGAGCCGCCTCGTAACGAGAGGTCTTGACGCATTTCTGCTACCGTCATGCGCGTCCCATCGAGCCCAAGGCCGAAGCGACGCCAGAGTGAAGTTACAACTTTCTTAATTGAGTCAAATTTTCATCTTTCGATAATAAAAAACAGATCACCGCTTAGATCCGGCAAGGCATCCGTAATGCTCATTTAATTTTCCGAGCTTCCGAAGCACAAACGATGGACCCAGCGCAAGGCGCCCAGTCTAAACAAGGCTCTTTCTTCAGCGCTTCGGCACACGTGCGGCTTGAAGAATGGACGGAAGAACCCACGTTCGCCGCTTCAGGTTACGGCGTAATTTCTTTCTATAGCATCGCCATGCTTATGAATATTCACCTGTACGCGCCACCGACAAACCTAGCCGTTCTGGACGCATGCGCATGCGCAAGCATTGCACACCTCGAGGAGGAGCCGCTCACGGTTTTCTGCGTTCAACGTTCAAGATGACGTCGGCACCTGATGACGATAGACGCTACGGGGAATCCTCGCTTTTCCACTTCGGCACCCTCGCAACATGTCACATCATATCACATTAATCAAGCGTGCGTGAGAAAGGCCTGCGGACACATTTTTCGATGGCAAACAAATTTAATCACAAGATGGCGGTTGCCCCGACTCGGGCGGCCCTTTCTGTCGGACGGGGCTTCTGCTGTGGCTGCGCTTTTTCTAACGAACGGGTCTCTGTAAAAGCGACAATCCCTCTTGGCTAGAGACGTCTGAGATTAGGTCGAACGCTCCAACTCTGATCGGGGGCCGCTGGAGTCATTATCGGTCCGGATGGGTCCATAATTAAAAAAATCCATGAGTTTGACACGCCAAAGAGTGTACGATGCTACATTTTCCGAACTCTTCAAACCGTGCACGTGATTGCCCCCATCGATAATATGCCCCCTTTTAAACGCGCGCGTGCACTGCGGCTTCGGTCCTTGTTGGCCCGAACGTTGTAACGTAATGAGGGGAGGCCATGATTTGACAATCTCAAGGGTGACTCTGTATCTTCAACGGGAAGATTTCGTGTTGGCTGATGGTCAGGCGTGAAACTAGCGAGAAATGTAAATGTGCAACCGCGGGGCTTGAACCCGCGCACCTCCGCGTCCCCTCCAGGCGTAAGAGCTAAGCGAGCGTATTCAGCCGCTGGACTCTACTCGAATGTGATATCGCTGGCTTTAAAAACGTTCTAGACGAGACCTTCTCGATTCTTCCGGCTCTTCTAGCCGGAAGCATCTGCGACGTTACGTCGAAATCAGCGACTCTGAGCGCGGTAAGCGTCAGACGCACGACGACGCCTATTCGATCGGCAGGCATCAAACGTGCTTTGGCGTAGTTCCACACGAATGTGGCGCGTCAATTGCGTCTCAACTGCCGTCGTAATACAGTTTTTCCATCTGACACCTATCCACCTTTCGCGGCATCCATCGCGCCTCGACGCGCCAGTAAATGGGGTGCCAAAACCAACCGCCGCGACAAGATGGCCACGCGGAGTGCCGCCGCATGACACGAGCACCAATATACGTCGGGTCCTCTTTGGCCTCTTTATTTGGTCCTCACGGGACGTCGCTCCTTGACTTCGGAGCGAGGGCTTGCGGTATTCTCCTGGCCTAACCGCATATCGACTAGGGATTACAGTTTTCTGTCGTCAACGCTACGCGCGGCGAGCACAATAAAGAATGAAGAAAGATCCATTTCTGAGGGTCGTCCGGGACAAATGGCTCAGAATGGAAATTGAGCAGACATTAGGCCGGTGGCGCCGAAACAGCGGAAAACGTAAGGACGCCGGAGTCAGCACTCATTCCGGTGTCGGAGTGAGGGATCGTCTGGACAGGTTTACTCCAAGGCACAGTTGCTGCTTCGGTAAACGACCTACCCAAACGACCTACCCGACCGCCAGTAGGTGATATCTCCCGATGTCGGTACGACGAGAATTCGCGATAGGCCAGAAGTGTCTGGATGAGCGCGATGCCCTGTTCTCCGTTGAACGGGGGTTTGATGGAGGTTAGCAGATGAGCAAGGATGAGGACAATGAGGAAAAGATTAAGCACGAACTGACTGCATCGTCGACTGGTTGGCCTTTAACGACAGGTGGCGATGCGCGACCGTCTACTCAGATAGGTGAGAACCATGGTGGCATGTGCACCGGGCGAAACTATCGACTCTAGGGAGCGCGGAAGCCGAACGACAAAGGCATTTTATCGCGTGGCTAATGGCCAACGTTATTCTTCCCTGATCACCAGTCGGGTTCGGCTTCTATTGAAGGTTATTCGGAACCTATTGCAGCCCTACACATCCAGCGTTCTGTAGCGCTCACCGTTGACTGCCAGGGTGGTTCCTTCGGCCGATATCGTCTTCGTTCGACAACCCGAAAGGCTCAGCCGTGTCCCTTCACTAGCACGGAAGGGTTGACTGGGTGACATCCGCGAATCTCTCGAACTAGAAAATAACGGTACGGGAAGTATCCCAGGATACCGCATCTGATCCCGATCGACGCCTGCCGGTCAGCAACTGTCCCCGCGAAACCATCTACTTGGATATCGCTCGCAATCGCAATCGATGAGTAGTAACATTGGTTGCCCGCCGAGTTATCGAATGTCCGTCGAAGAAAAAACAAGCGCCTGACGTGACCGTCAACCGCCCTCCAACTTGGGATAGAGGGGCATGAACTCGGCGAAACGGCTCGGCGAAACGACTTCGCCATGTGATTGAAAGTAGTTTTGTGGTGCAGCTGAAACTAGCGGCCATTGTCTATTACAACGCTTGACCACCGCAGATGACCGCGTAACCGCCCCAAGACAGAAGAGGCTCTAAGGCACTTGGCAGGCCACATTTTCGGATTCTAACTCGATTCTCCATAGCATTCACCTCTTGATTCACGTCGTGTACTGTAAAATTCTATGTATACATATATATATATATAAACTTGATTCGGAGGCATATTCCTTGTGATGTACACATGTAATTAAGTCATAGACAAAAGATGGCCTGTTATTGTGAGACAGACCGTGCTCGAGACACTCGCTTGCGTTTGAATTAGTCGGAAAACTGCGTTTGCGCTAATAGAGAATGTGGGAAATCGGCTGGATGAGCAAAGCGGTGTTTTATTCACTGGCGCTAACGTGAATAACTGATCGGCTTCCAATCGGAATCGCTCGGAAACGCATAGAGGCTCGCTCATTTCAGCCGTCCCGTAGATTGATATGCGACAACGGCACGAGGGGGAAGCAACTTCAAATCAAACAGGTTGCATTGATGACAGCACTTCGATATGAAGTCGATGCGTATCAACTGGTTACTGTTTCACGTCACTCCAGCTCGGAGCAACGAAAAATTTTTGCATTCGGTCATGGGTCTTCATGGAACTATGGTAACGATACTGATCTGGATACCGGCCTACATCCGACTTCGTTTGCTCCGAGCCCACCAACCGATCGATAAGACGGTGCGACTTCGACAAAAAAAAAAAAAAAAGCTTCATATACTTCGCCCGAAGGGCCTTTTCAGCCGCTGCCGAAGAAGCATGCCTCGTCCTTCGGAGCCGCTCGACTCGGTCCAAATTCTCTATCTTCGGGCCTTCAATAATGAAATGAAACGTAACAATCGAGTCCTTCCGCTGGAGCTATTTCCGCTCCATTCGCGACAGATCCGTTTTCTCATCAGGAAACGACCTGAGGGCGACCCGCGCACACAAGAAGTTCAGTCCGGGGTAGAGCCACGGGGCGGCCGCCGAGGGCAATACCAGCTTCTGTACGGCCACAGAGAAAAAGGACCATTGCGAATCCATTGCGTGGGTCAGACGAAGCGCTACAGTTTGGGTGACCGGCGGAGTGATAAACCACAAACCATTACGCATTGATCTGACAGAAGTCGATTCCACTTAGATAAAATTGTGGTTAGATGGTCGAAGATAGGCAGAAAGCACGGGCCCCCGATGGTGGTCTCTCTCCACGGAGTCGTGCTTGCCCCTCATATAATGAAGGAAGGCACGCTGCGTCCACAAAAATAGGTAACTTGTCTGATTGTCTGTGGAGACGTCCAGTGTAGCAAAATTCAGGGTAGCTTTAATTGGTTGTTGCCGGTGCCTATCGCAGTTACCTGCAATGGCTAATGTCGTCCGTAAGTAGTAGGCGCACAGATAGGCACCATAACTTGAGCGCTATGACTCAAGATTCTAGTGGGTAAAAGGGTCTCACAAACTACCGTGGTAAATACCTCAGTCGTGTCCCTTAGCATCGTTAATGAGTTGCGCCTTCAACGTTTTTAATGTTCAATAAAAATAGCTACGCTTTGCTTTTATGCATCCTGCCCGTCCACTGTGCGAAGTCGAACGAAATTGTCCGCACAGGTTCGACGGACCAAATTGGAAACGTTAGGATAGGGCAGGCTCACCCTATCCGGACACTCCGAAATGGAACAGAAATTTTCTATCGGAATGGGACTGAGTTTGTGCGTAGAATTATTAACGTCTAACAAATGCTGACGTGCAGGAGATAGGCTGATTTTAATAATGTAGAGGACCCTCGGGTCACACACACGTGACTGCTGCGTTTATCTTCGTTCCTCAGCCGATAGAAAATCTCACGGTAAACTCGTGCACGCGAGCAAGCGATACGAAACTCGCATGTCCTAGATGAAGCTCATTTCCATAGCTGGACAAATCCTGCGCAGGGTAACAACGTCTGCCGTCGCCTAATTAGTCTCATACTCGTCCATCGCCTCATTCGCCTACTACGCTCATAATCGCTGTTGTTGCTATCTTTATTATTACATGGCATGGTCTGATCTGCTTCTTTATCAGGGTCGGTCATGCCTACGAAATATTCTCATAAAATACCAATAAAAATACCAATTCAGCCTGTGTAAAATTGTTATCTTCCGTCTGTTGTGATTCGCTTACATTTACCACGTACGATGTCCCACCACAAATGTGTTCATTAGCCCAAAATAAAAATATCGTGGTCGGCCGCGATTCGGCCCCTGAGGGCCTGCTCTTCGAGAATGTCCCACTCGGTGGTCGCCAACAACCGACAGACACCCTCTGACACGAAGATGCAACCGCAAAATTTGGAAACAGTCGAACGAAAGAATTAGTTTACTAGTTAATCTGTCTTCAAGTTTATTCGCCAGTTAAGACGATGACAGGAAATTGATACTCCTGGCATCGAAATAGGCCGAACAGGTGACATCGTGCGCGTCGTTTGCATTTGGGAAGCACACGATTTGTGACGTCGCCTCCAGTCCAAGCAAACAAACGAATCCAGCGATTCACTTACGGCGCGGACTCAGATATCCGAAGCTCATCGACGCTTCCTCTCTGCGGTTCGATTGGATGGTGTCCTGAGTGCCGCCCTCCGCGTATGCTCTCCTCCGATTTGCAGAGGTAGATCGACGCCAACCAACGTGCCCCGCATGTCATCAGCGAGCTAAGGACATTTGTTTTGACGCCCGCGCCGAGTTGATGCTAACTAAGTATCAGGCCTCATCTGTGATGTCCCTCGACGAACTGGCACGTCAGATTTCACCCTTATCCCGATGAGGGCACAGAAACAGCGGCCAACTAAGCGGCAATCCAGTAACGCGCACGTTCGTGAAACGTTCAAGCACGTTCACGCAGCGAGTCGCACGTGCTTGGGGTCTGTTTGCTCCGTTTTTGTAGCACAGCAGCTGGTCTAATCGAATTTGTTGCTCACTAAAGTATCAACAATGAGAGCGACATCGATAATGAGAACTATATTCGGGTAGCGACCTTCAACCGGGGAGAGATGTCAGCTGAGTTTGTTGGTCAATTAACATCTAAACTAGTTATTGATAGAGTGGCTGCGCCGGCTAACGAACGGCGAATGTCGGTGGTGCAGCGTCATTTCGGGTTGATCAGACGGTGGATATTGTAAGTGCTAAATATATATACACATAAATATATATATATATATAGAGTATATAGAGAGAATCACACATAGAGAGATAATCAGTCGGTTTTTGCCTACTCCAGCAAAGGAATATGTCATGCCATGATCTTCTGATAAACACCTCGGTGAAGATAATCAGTACCGAGTTTTACAAGTGAAATAGAGGGGTACCAGAGAATTCGACTCTGCCGTAGGCGACCATCCAAACCAGCGGCAAAAATCTGTCGCGTGTTCAGACACGCAACAGATTTTTGTTTTCGGCAAGAAAGGATCACTTTAGTTGTTACAGCTTTTTATAAAACTTGCACATTTTCTAGAATAGTGAAGCATTTGCCTATTACGATAAATGTTGCCATCCGAACCGATGTTGCAGAGATCTCTCGTCCCTTGTGCTGATTATGCTTTTCAAGTGCCCCCATTGGACATGCCGCATCGTCTATCAGGACTATCCTGCACCTGCAGACTAAATTCAATCGACATTGTGTCACCGTCTCAAATCTGCAAAGCCCCACTGAGCAAACGGCCTAACTTAGCAATCTAAGTTCAACTAAGCTCAATTTAAACTCAACCAATAGTGATCAGATGACGAGGTTAAGCACTCGCAATTCACCCACTCATCTCTACGGACGTTGACGTTCGGAAATTCGGACGTCGCTGATCATCTATGTAACGTCCTTGACGTACATCCATTGTCTCTGAGCGAACATGCGCCGCCTACAGGTCTGCTGTATGGTATTGAATAACGCCAACGTATCCTTATATTAGCTCATACCTAGAAGCTAACTTGATTTATGCGAACGATATCCGCAGCATAGTCGATATGGCGACGGTCACCTACAGCGCAGTGGCGCGCCTGCCGTCGTCGTGCTTAAGGTATTCGTTGGCAATTTCGTTGGTTGGCCGCGAACCGCTTTCTTCTCCTTCACAAGCGGACCTCTTCTGTACCTCCTCCCTCCCGTCTGTTCGTCTCCTTCTTTGTTCCTTGTCAGAATGGTGCTCACCGAACGATATTTAAGGAGGCGCACACAGGCGTCGGGCTGTCTCCTTCGAAATGACGCCCCCCGCCTTTCATCGGTGGTAAAAAATGAATGCCGTCTTCCACCATATTTCGACCGATTTCTCCTAAATTGTCCCCGTCGCCGAGCACCGCACAGCCACTTCGTTGACGTTATTGCCGTCGCCGACGTTCCGTGGGGGCGTCGGAGAGTTCCGATCCTCGTTGCCTCTGTATACGAGCCGTACATACACCATTGGCAAGCATACACTCGCATACAGCACTCGCTGCTGCGATGTCTCCTCGGACAGGCTGGCGAGCTGAGACCGCGAGGAGCCAGGGGTTTAGATTCGCATTGTCGATAACTACGCGGAGCGCCCGAGCAGTGACGCCGGGTTCGGTTTGGGCGGGTCGCGTCGTCTGGGTGGAGTCCGGTACTGTGATGAAATCACCGGTAAACGATAAACCGATGAGTTGAAGTAAAGGTCTATAGGCCTTACGAGAGGGGTGGTCGCTGGAAAACTGATCTAGCCAGGAGTACTTCCCTCAAGGAAGGCCAACTCGATCTTACGGCGTCCAACAGGAAGATCCCCATGGACCTGCAGTCCTGTTGTGGCGACGTCGACGGTGGCAGGCAGAAACGACTCGCAGAGTTGAGAGCTCGGTGGCGAAACGCGTGAAGATAGCGATGTCACGAAATGAGACACTTCCTCTAGGGCTTTGCATTGACGCCGATGAAAATCGCGTGGCACGCGTTGTTCGTGTACACAGCGTCACCTAAACGGTCAGCAACCGCGATAGATCTGTTTAATCTTCAGAATGTGCTCTTCTGTCTGCATGCACGGAAAGCTATTACATACCGGGCTGACGAAAACCAACGAGTGCGAAAAGAAAGACACTTCTATGGATGTCCGCAGCGTTTGCAATCGTTTCGGCAAAACGCCGCCCAAATCCAAATTTTGGCAGATCATCGGCAAAGTTTTGGATTCTTCACTCGCTGGTCTGGCTAGTCCTCAGATAGCTCCCAGGCGCAGGATGTAACATGCTGGTAACGACTTCCGATGTTGCAAGATGACTCCTGTGACACACACACACACACACACAAACGTCGCTTTAGTGTACGCCTGTCCATCGGAGCTCATCCAGATGTCAACAGATTGCAAACATGATAATTAATATTCAAACATTAATTTTCATAGAGTTTTTACATTACAATCCTGGCAAATGTTGGATGTTTCGGAAGCGTTTTCGGAAACATTCTCAGCGTCACACACGTTCATCAGACATCAGCAGAGTCCAAAAAGCGTTTGGACTAAACGGAAGGGCAGGTCACGCCGCAACGTTAAATTAGGGTCACCTAGCAGGCAAACTGTCCTGTGCGAGGAACTAAAGGAGCTACTTGGCCTCGCCTACCCCGGCCTGCTGTTTCACAAGAGGCCACTTCTTTCGCGATTCGACGCTCTCCAATCACATATCGACCCGTTTGTCGTCTGAAATGTGTTTTTCTCACACTTGAGCTCGAGTTGTATTGGGAAAACCACGACATTATTATGCGCCATACCTGCCTGTCGTAAACAGGTCAATGCTAAGCTCTAATTTATCCATCGACATGGATAAGTGATTTTCGGCGCACGAAGTAAACTGAATCCAACAATGTTCACTGACTTCATCGATTTGCAGGCTGTACTTCACCAGTGTTGAGATTTTTTGGAAAACTTGGAAAGCAAGACGATCTCTGTGGCAAAGGTGCGTTCAGCAGGAAAACACGAGTGACGAGTCAGATTGACTTCAACGCTAACCTTGACGATGCGCTAAGAAAATGGCTTTTCAGTGAGTCGGTTGATCAAATAACATCATGAAACGTTTGTCATGGAGGTGAGCCGTATGGACAATATTCCTCATAGATTGCGCAACTGCCACTCACTAGCAGTGTAATAACCTATTCGGTATTTCGTCGTGCGACCGCGCGGTTGCATCAGGTGCCTGAACAGATGAAGTTATTCAACACACAATGGCCAGGTAGAAGGCGAGTGGAAGCCTGTGATGATAGACTGGCGTAGATAACATATGGATGGGCATTTGGCATTGGAGGTAAACTTGTGATGCATTGTGGGTGTAACGTCGCCTCCAACGGGTTAATCGCCCGCCTATGTGGGCTATTGCGACGTGGATCAGAATATTCGTGGAGTTGGCTGACGGTAAGTGGCAGATGCGGTTCTAGTGGGTCTATCGGTTTCACACTGGTTACTACAGGCTACGTAAACACAGGGCACATTATCCGGCTCCAAACCTCATCCCCCCACACGTGCAACCTCTTTGCACGTGTGGGGAGCACGAATAGGCATACTTAAGCAAGACGAGTGACCTCGCGACATTACAGGAACGCCTTAGCCGGCACGCGATACGAGTCGCATGGCATTTACGTGACTTGCATCGCACCTGATGACTCCTAAAGATTCCTGGCTATTTGCTTGACTGGTCTGAATTTTTTTTATGGTTTGACGGCTGATATATTTTAGCGATTGACAATAACGTTTGAGACTCGGCCTTAGGAGATGCCGATCTTTGTACTTTGATTCCGGATAACAGGTGGTAGAGGGATTAATGCTGGCTAATATATATTTTTGAATATATTATCTTTCGTTCTATATTATTTACTATACTATTTTCTAGTTTTTGAACATTACACATTTGGATATATCGTGTGACTACCTCAAATTTGGCTCACTTGTGACATGATCACGGGCAACTATTGTTAATTTCCAAGCGAGAGTGAAAGATTCGAATGAGTCAAGATTCGAAACCTTGACTAATCATACCAACACAGTGCCATCTTTACGATAGTCGCTCTTCTAACGCAGTCTCCAAACTTGCATCCACGACCGTCCTTACCTCATCACTGGTGTAATGTATTGAGAAGATGCCATATGCATCACTTTTTCGTTTTACTACGATCGAAAAATACATATACTTAAATGACTTCCTTCCCCAAAAAATATCCCATGGAAAACAGATGCGTTCGGGAGCTGCACCGCGTCGAGAAATCTCATTTCGTATTTGCGTCAACCAGTGGAAAAGTAACCAACGAAGTTCCGACTTTTTCTGGTGTTGCAATAGCAAACTTACTCCCAGTCTCGTGTGCGTGTGTGTAACAGAGACCTAGAAAATTACATCCTAGAACCTAGGACATTACATCGTTAAGGTGCTCATTGATCATTACGAATAACAGCGATCATTTACGTCAATGTAACGCAGCATTCGAAGAACGATATTCTTGTTCACTGCCTTTTCGCGTAACATCCGTTCAGGCCTGATACAGGCAACGTTCAGTGTTCTATGGCCAATCAGGCCTGGACAAGCATCCAGTTTGCAGGAGGCTTGCGAATATTTTGACGTAAGTGTCTGTGATGCACTTTTCATGGCGTACTCCTTTTTTTAACCGGAATGCCGTATCTTGGGAACGCAGGTTCGGCTGTCTACCGATGTCCGGCGTCAGTATCTGCGCTTTAAGATCCTTCCTTGTTTAGCATATATATCGTTCAACGTAGTGGAGATACATACGCTACCGACGAAGAATTACCTCATCAATTGTTTTACAAATGTTAGAATTGTAGGACCAAACCTGTTGCTCATAAAAGACCTCGAATATCGTCACAAAATCGTCCCTCGAACCTCGTCACAAATCTGTGATGTCTTGAAGCCAGTCGATATAAGGAAGGTTGGTCGTACAGGTTAGTCAGAATTTATCTCACGTCCTGGCACTAATCGGAATCGGGTTTGTAATTCTAAAGCGGAGCAGTCAGATAGAAAAAAATTGACACGTCCAGCTAAACTCCTTGAAAAATTACCGTTTCAATCAAATGGGTGCGTGATTAAACCTAGGCCTAGAGCAACCCTAGCAGAACCAAATGCCCAAAAAAGGATGATCTAGGACGCGCTCGGAATGCACCACTAGAATAATCATGAGCTCCTCTCGTCAAGCCGTCTCTCCGGGACAGATTCTACCACGCACTAATAGTAACATTAAGTGTTACTGTGCCGCTACTAGCCAACGAGCCAAGAAATAAACCGTCGTCAACAAAAACGTTTATAGATTTACCTCCTCTCTCTCTCACTCTCTCACTCTCTGTATTTATCTCCCTATGCCTTCTATCTAGCTTTCGCTTATATCTATTTTCCCCTCAATCTCATAACGATTCCTAAGTAGAAGTAGACAAAAACGAGATTGTTATGAGTTCACTTCTCGCTCCTGTGCCGGCCCAAGAAACGGCCAGAAACAACTCCCCCCCTTCGGCGCAAGCACCATTGACCAGAAACATTGGAAAACATCGATAGACGAATGAGCCGCCGTAAACACGAGAAAATAACAGAGGAACAATTGAGCAAGACGGCTATTTCGGGATGGGTGGAAAACTGCGGCGGAGGAGGAACCTTTGAGAAGACGATGCCATCCCGGGACATAGACGCATTAACCGATGAAGAGCGACGATGTGAGAAGAGCTGTAGGCGGACTGGGAGCGAAGGGTCTTGCGTTTCGCCTAAAAGAACGCTGAGTTGCGTGAGAGAGTGGCAATTTAGTGAGTTTATCTGGCCATGTCGGGGTAGCTCTTCACTTGGTGATATGAAGACTGAGTCATCAGCCACGAAAAATGCTGACGCTGTCGGACTGGTGCGAACGCCGTGACAAACTAATGCGAAATGTTAGGTTGTGGCCGTCATGGTGTTCAACAACAATTACGCAATTGTGGACGAATCGCCGATGTACTCGAGGAACCGATACGGTGAAATGGCCATCTCGATGGACTCTAGCGACTCACTCGTCTCGAAGACGAGAAGGTTCGGAAAAGGTCTCCGAAGGTTCGAGGACGCAATGCGTCAAGCGTACATCAACGACAAGGCACCAGCAGCACTCGAAGGCATGATAAACTTATTGAAACGCCTACAGGGTAGCAATCGATAACTTTTCTGCACCGGCAACGACTCAGCCTTCGATCAGACGATCGCCGTCGTCAGTTTTTTGCGGTGTGCGATTTTGTTGTTTTGCATTCGTCGTGTGCTTACTCGCAGATGGAGCCGCTAAGACTAAGCCAACCACTTTGTCTCGATGTGATGGTGATGTTGTGCTCGGTGTCTGTTTTGGCCTCATACACATAACGCCTCCACGCGCCGATGTGCAAGCTGGTGCGAGCACTGGAACGTGTCGAAATATGCGGCCTACTTGGCGCTGCTCTAAGCGTATTCGTGTACATTGTCCGTTTTTGTATGTGTTTACTGCTGTTCTCTGCTTCTGTCGCATTCTCCTTGCCGGGTAGCAACGGCCGAACGGCTGAAATCCTTCGTCACGAGGATGTGATGGTGTGACGATAAAACGGTGAATTTTCAGTCGGCTAAATGTGACATCGTCAAACTTTTATGATGGATGGGACAAAAGCAGTAATCCGTTCTCGCTTATACTGACTGCCATTGAAAAAAACGAGAATTGTCTGCTCTGCGGGAGTGCACAAACAGGATCGGGTCTGGCATTCGATCCACCCAGACTTGACGGGCCTTCGTCTTCCTCTGGAAACACTAACACCGGACAAGAACAAGACAGAAAGAAGCAACACTGAACAGCGTAATCCACGGCCTCCTTTTGCCGTCTTCTCCGCCCTCATCTGACTGGAGGCATTCGCCCTTGTAATGTATACATTTATTTTTATCGAAAATGAATCCATAATTGTCTCGACGCTAGTCGAGATCAGCTCCCTGCAGGCATTCGCTGTGCTTAAGCGAATCTCGGCCGGTCTTTTTGCATACGCGCAAAACATTACTTTCCAAAGGCACGCAGAGCCCTCGCGTAAGGCCATACCGTACTGGGGTCGATAGGAAGCTTGCGCTGGCTAGATTTGTTAAGAATAGTTTAAAAGAGTTCGACCGGTTCCAAATAATTAAATCCAGATAATTAAATTAGCAGTTCAGATGTCTATGCACGTTCAGCGTGCTTATCCTCCCTCCGATGTCACCGAGTTCGTACAGGAGACGAAGCGAGGAGAGAGCAGAGAACTAGGAAGTACTAATGCTACACGTTATTAAATGTAGCAGAGTATTTCTGAAAGTAGGGAAAATTCTCTCCATCACCTAGAAACTATTCGGGAATGAATCCAGAAATGACGATAAAATAAGAACCATTTCAAGACGAACCTTTCGGCGACCAGACACGGCCTACCGAATCCGCAGAAAATTGGTCTTCACCGGAGAACAAATGTATTAACTGTTTAGTGCGTTGTTTGTTCGTTATGGAAAGCCTTCCTTAATCGATCAGGTGCAGTCTTCGTAGAGTCCTGATACTTACGCTTGGCAGCTGGATTTTGCATTATCCGAAGTTGACGATATATGGGTCACGCCCACTTCTCTACCAGGATGGCCGAGGTCATCATTAGATCACCGTTGAACGGCTAATTTCTTAGCTACATTTTTCTGTACTCCACACATGTTATCGTGATTGATGCGTGCTAGAACACCGGTCCGCCGAGTAAAGGAGGGCTCCCCGTCGAGTAAATAAAAACCAACCGTAACGTCAGTGTTGGATGATGATAGGCGGTTGTATGCGGACGTGGATAATTCTCACAGAGGACTACGGGGCTCCCACGGTATGGTAGGACGCGTGGAAACAACAACAATGTAATTGCGGAAGTTTACTGGAGTATACTCCGATGCATTTCTCCTCAGAATAGGAATATTTCTACAAACAGATAGAAAACAACGTTCGTGGATAGTCCGGCGCTATAGTCGTAGCTTTAGAAGTGAACTGGCAAAATACGGGCTAGCATAATTAACACGAATGCACGATACCATTCAGTTACCTTTGCAAAGTTACCTTTGGGCACCGCAATGGGCAAATCGGCATAGATGTGCATTTGTTGTTCGTCATATCCCGAGCGCTTAATATCGTCGTTGTGTGTGTGCTTCATCCAGATTTAGCTTTAGCACGGGAGAAGCGTCATCTGCGATGGAGTGCCTTGTTCGAAAAACCTAGCCGTGGTTGCTTCAGCAAGTGTTTTTGTCGCTAAATTCGAAATGTGCTAAGTCCTTGAAGACGTACACTCGGCGGCGACGGCGGCGGTTGTTTCTCGTGTGTCAGGGTCGTTGCTGAAGGATACGGAAATAGACTCCAACACTGAAACGGAAAAAATCGGCACGACGGCAAGCACAGACGAAGATGTGAGACACTCAAACGGGAAATACCGATCGGCCCAATGCCTGCTATGATGGGGTAGGTACTGCAACTGTTGTTAGTTCGTTACGTCCACTTAACTCTGAGCGTTAGCAGAAGGCTAGCCACACGAATGAACTACATATGTATTGTACGGTTCGCTGTTTGTAAACAACGAAACAAACCTATACCATCTACACGAACAAGGGCGTTGTACGCGCAGTTACGCAAGGCCCTGGTTTGTTACAAACGACACCTAGGCAGTAGAGGCCCTATCTATGCTACTAGCGCCGTATGCGTTCCACCGCTACCAGAATTCTCATCCCTTGCGAAGTTCAACTTTTATGTATATATATAGATATATACAAAATGGAGAAATATACATTTTTCCGCCGAGATCTTCTATCGTTTTGGGCGCTCGAACCACTCCACCCAACGGCACTGACATGTTTCTTGTTTGCCGACGATTTCTAGGCAAGCACGTACACCCTGAACGCGCGTCGTTCAGGCCACGCGGCCTGCACGTTCCTTTAAAAGCAGACGCTCGATATTTATTGAAAATTTGAGACAAGACCTATTAGGTCACACGGACTGCATCGTTTCCGCGAGCATTTGGCAATGCTTAGCAGAATTGAAATTACAAAGAACTAGTATTAGAATTAAAAGAGTTAGAGAGTTAGAGATTATTAGTGTTACAATTTAAATTCCTAACAGAATTTCGGTTCCACTAGCGTACCGCTTAAGCCACGTCTTCAGCATGCAGATGTACTCTCTAGACTTGTTTTTAAAAACACAATTTTTCCACGCCGGTTTCTGTCCTACCTGCGCTGCCAAAAATAAAGTCATTAGCGTTCGTCCTCTCTAACATGGACAACTATCAGTCTTGTTGCTAGCCAACTGTAGAGATAGGACCAACGGGGACGCAATCCGGGGACAAAACTAGTTAGACATAAACCTCTAGCCGTTATCTCTTTCACTTCTCCATTTGTGATGTTTTTAGGCGCTCACAAATGGCCGCTCACGTAATCTACGCGGGTTAAATAGATACATTGTAAATGGTACCGCGAATTCTGGAGCGTCGCTGGACGAGGAGGGATCGCCTCTAATGGGTCCATTTACAGACGAGACTCGTAAAATGTCGAATACCTTTTGAGCTCCGTTATAAATGGCGATACATGTTTATCGGTTCGAATCTTAGGGAAATGGTAGACGCGTGATGTCACTCCGAACTTGCGCGGCTGGCGTTTACACAATCGGTTGTGCTCGCCCGTTTATATCGGCCAGTTGGTAGGCTGATGTTTGTCGTACGAACGGGTTACGCTCTCCCGTAAACGGTTAGCCCGACGCGCTGCGGATCAATCCAAGTGACCGCTTCGTTAGACTCGTAATATTAATACTAAAATTGTTTGCCGATTTCACTAAGCTTGACGAACGCAGCCGCAAGAGCGTATCAGCTACAGAACCCCACCGAATGGCTGCAACGCTAAATAACTTGACAATTTGATACATCGTACGACGTTGATAGCTTAGTTTAGAGTGAAGTTTATTGTGATATCAGCTGCTGCCAAGCCTCAGATCGCACTGAGCTAATTACAGATGATACAGAGCAGCAGCAGCAGCAGCAACGTCACGCTGGTACGTGCAAGGTGCCTGGCTGTTTCGCTAGTTCGTTCCACGTTGGCTTCGCCAGCTGATAATGTACATTGTTGTTTTCTGTGGCAAGCAACTCAGCAACCGTATACACGTGTATGGCCTAGTTATGTATAACGCTCACAAATTATTCCGCATCAGCCACCTTATTTGATATACGACAAGCACCTTTGGCAAGTTTAATGTTTTCCTACGAAACGTAGCTGAATAGCAGTCACAGAAGAGGGTACACGGTATCGGGTGTGTATGCGTGCGTTCGGCGGCAAATAGCGCTATTTCCATTTTGGTTCATTTTGGTTATGTTCCTAAAACGATTAGCTATAAGTTAACTTGCTACTGCCGATATTCGTATTCCACACATTCGCGTTGTCCGCATAGGCGAATGTTGACGTTTCTCAGCCGCCGGCAATTGAAGATTTTTGACGCACCCCCCTCATACTGAAAACTCCATTCGGCATCGGATTTGTGAATTTCGTTTTTTTTAAAGAGAAAAGAAAGATAAAACCTAAGGATAAAAACCTAAGAAAAAATGATCGTGTAACTCATTGTTTTAAATGGGCGGTCCTTGATGTACGCACGAACGCTGGCTCGCTATACGACACCATCCTAATAGCATGCGTAAATAAGGCCGGCACTGATCTGAAAACTCGCATACATTTTGTAATCTGATTTCTTCTACAGGTCTGTTGATTTACTTTGTACTTGTCATTTGTGCACAGTATTCGTAAGAGCAAGCGTTTTATAGTTTTCGACGATCTCTAGGAATATTTGCGACGTCGTCGCAACTGGGTTATCCTCATGCGTAAATCGTCTACAGAAATACCTGCGCCTTGGCTCTCTGACCATCGACTGATGTGACATAGGAAGGCTTACTTTGGAAAAAATGGCATTTTTTATACGAAAGTTGCGTGGCTATTTGATCGGAAAGTGCCTGTCTGCTGGAAAAATGCCCGTCTGGAAGACTGTCTCAAAAATAAGTAAAGGAATGAGTAAAAAATTTCTCTTCCGCATTGGTAAGCACGCCATACATTTTTGCTGCGTCCGGCCTCATTTTGCTTCGAACGAACGAACATATCCACTATGCCCCTAGAATGTAGAATAGTGCTGAGAACCTACAGCAACCGTTCTCGGCAAGCGACTTCGTTCCGAGTCCTTTGAGGGCCTCCAAGGCCAAATCGCTAAAACCTACTCAGCAAAGGAGTAGGCCGTCCTAGACACGCTGCTCTTAGTAAAAGAATTCCGCAAGTTCCAGCCGTCGCTTTGACTCTGTGCCTGCATTAGGCAACGCACTAGTTCCATTCAACTCAACAGGTTCTAAACGTCTGCCTGGCTCGCTACGAGCCGCAATATTATTATGGCACGATAGGTGGCATCAAGCAGCGACGACATGCGATAACTCATTTACCAGCTCCTGAGGCTGCGTCCAGCTGAAAGCTTCCAACCTGCCGTCACGCCCATCTACTCCTCCCGCGTCGTATAAAACTGTTTCAGGACATTAATTCGTCCCACAAAATCTGTCTCTTTCCTGACGACGCCAGGGCCTGAATACCGGGATGTGGCGTTCAGACTTCGCCGAGTACATACACAGAAGGTGAAATGCCATTACTGAGGAGGCAGGCCACGGTGTCCCCGAAGTTTTCGCGGACAGGCTCCGCCAGATCGCGTCGTTGGAATTAGCATTACGTGAACTCTGGAAATGATTCTTCGGCGTCACCATCATTTGTTGCCGTGCGTGACCGAAGTGTTCCCATCTCACCTGCGTATTTCAATGGACGTCGGCCAAGCCCAAAGTCTGCCTGTCGAGTAAAGCAAATGGCATCATCCTGGAAGCTAACGCGTCTTGCTCGTTGCAATTGGCTTTCGCGTGAAGATCACAGGACGTCACGTAGCGTTCTCATGACAGGAACATTACAATGAATTCACTGCCAGTACCGGAAGCAACACATAACTATTTGTTGACCAGGTTTATTACTTCAAACTTCATCGATTGTATTAACAACTCTGTAAACATAAAAACGGCGTCGACTTCAGTATGCCCTTCGCAATTCAAATCGGTTACCCCATGACTGAGAACTTCTTATGGTAGCTCTACGCTTTCTCTCTGGCGATTCAGTCACAATGCGCACAGAGGTGCCAAATAAACATTTGGTAACGTTTCTCAATGCTTTAATCAAAAACATGGACAAACAGTGTAGTTCTCTCTGTGGATTACTTCTACCTGGCCTGGCTTGATTCACGAGATATATTTTGCCCCAGAAACAAGGAACTTCGCGGCCCCCATTTGGATAATCGCGTGGTTGCCAGCAGCAGCAGCAGCAGCAGCAGCAGCAGCAGCAGCAGCAGCAGCAGCAGCAGCAGCAGGAACGTATGCGGCCCTCTGACGTGAGTTCGTGTGCACATCTCATTGTGTTGGCAAGAGGTGTCCGGAGGGGCGGGAGCAGGAAAAGGAGGTTAGAGATTTGTGTGGGAGAATCCACTGGAATTCCACCTGAGCTCCGGTTTCGTCTGTGCTCGTTATTTGCCTCAAGACAATCGTTCGCTTTGTTAGAATCCCCCAAGAGGACAAGGTGAAATCAGACGTTGCTGAACAGGACGAAGTACGAACACAGGTTATCAGGAGGGTGAAAGCGTCCGCACAGCGAATTCTCAAGCATTGTAACTCAAAAGACAAGCTTTATAGCATACGATAAAGTTAATCGGAGACAGGAATTAAATTAACGAGTCGAAAAATAAATGTAATTTTAAATCTCAATAAAAAAAACTAGTGGCTTCGATGACGGTACGGACAGGAGTGACTTAAAGGGTTTTTGTTCGTTCGCACTGTTTACGAAACAAAGTTCTTGCATCTAGGGAATTCCGCCCCTATTTGTACGTACGACAGATAATGCGAATATGAACAGATGATTTTGCTATTTGTACTTACAGGGCCTTCGTTGCTGTCACCTTCCATGCCAGACGAGCATATTGCATATGACTTGTTACCACTTTGTTTGTTGATGTTATTTGTGGTGCTACGAAGTTTAACTTCGTCTGATGTTGCAACAGAAGGAGGTATACGGTCATGTTTGAGTTTTATGATTAACTGCTTCCGCGAGTTGCTCTGAGCCCCCGGGAGATCGTTCGGACTTGAGTTTCGAAGTGAGTAGCGCTCTCTGACGCCTGAAGGGGGCTTGCCAGCATCCGACTTTACTCTGCCGCCACATAACCACCAGCGTCAAACATTAGTGGCGCTTCTCTGTTGTCATGTTTGGGGTGCGTGCGTTTCTCAGGCTCGATTAACTGTGTGGCTTGAACAGAGCTGAAGGCACGGTTCAGGTGTGTTGTACACTTTAAGCCGAAAGAAGCGTGAAATCTCGAGAGCGAATTCAATATTCAGGCAAACAAGCCTTGATCATGGGCACTCTACGACGCTAAATTAATTTTACCTTCTCGTATTAGCGCTAATCGAGCGGTTTTTTTAGGATTATGAGCGATCAGCAGTTTTCGATGGGAAAACAAAACACGTCGTAGAGGGGTTGTGCCACTCAAAAACTCATTTTTTATGCGTTTTCATGAGAAGCAAACTCAAATTCCACAATTAACCTTACAGTAAATCCGTTGAAACTTCAGTACACGGGCAACTAAATAATTATATATACGAGGTGCTATTTCGCTTACTGTCCAATAACAATATTAGTATCCAATAATTGTATTCTCAATTGTCACCTTTGGCGAGCCAGACGAAGAGGGCGATTTGAATGAAACGAGTAAGCCACGTCGAAACTCAAGCACACGCTCATTTGTGCAATATCTTAAGGCACCAGCATCGGCAACTAAAATCGTGAGGGTTGACAGAAACCTTTTCAAATATAAGCCATCCGCATATAAGTTTGAAGATAAATCCAGAAATTATATACGTAGTAGAAGAGGATTCAGAGCGCATTGTCTACCGCGACGGCGAATTCACATGCGCCTTTGTTCACTGTTAGCCGTACGAGGAAAGCGTCCATCAGGCGTCTGTAGCGTCCTCCCTAGATAGAGACGTCCGTGAAAGCCCGGCTTCGCTTGTAATTTACCTCGTTCTCCCTTCAGCTCTTCGTTCAGACTTGGCAACTCCATACTTCGTAGTGCCTGTTGTGACGGCCAACCGAATAGACGAACATCTATATTTTCTGCCGACTTTGCGCTCCTTCCGTCTTTGTTGAACTCGACTCAAGGGCCGGAGCGAACATATCATAGACGTTCTGGGATGCCAGGACCGATATATCTTTGTATAGGGCGAAAGCCACCTATATGTCCTACAATCAGCCAAACCCAAATGGGCTTGCAATAGTGAACCGCGCAGCCACTGAGTAAATGCACGCACTCTCCGAGCACTCCAGCGGTAAAACATACTTAAGTGTTTCTTCCCCGCTACCGAACAAGGCGCACTCTCTGTCGACCTTGCAGAAGTGCTGGCAGCAAAACGAAGTGCATTTCGACACAAAAACACAACTGGCTATCACCAGACCCGAAACACCGGAGACGTTTACCCACCAAACATGGCCACGTCCGGCCAATCCCTGAATAGTTAGAGCACAAGAACGCCCTGGTGGCTACTGCACTGCAGAACAAAAATACGAGACGCGCGCGAAAAAAGAACTGCCTTCGTTTAAAGGCTCGTACCGATACGGCCTAAACCAGGGTGAATCGGCTGGCGCGGAAACAAGTGCACTTTGCTGTGCTAGGCCATGGTGCGGCTGAATGGGCACTTCTGCTAGCTATCTCCGCCAAACGAAATCGCTCGGAAACGATGTCAAGACTCTGTGCTTCGAGAACTGTGCGCCTCACGAAATGTCCTACTACAGGTTTTGGGCATAGCGTAGCTTAACTTACACCTTTTCTAGTTGAAACGGGGCCATTCATCACTTGCCTAGTACACGTTGCTCGTAATACGGTAACGTCAGAAGGTTGACGGCGATTTGCAGGAAAGCGCTTTTTGCTGCAGAGGCATTTGGAGCTTTTGGACCAAATAAAACCCTAAATTCGTGAATAGATCCCATTCCGGGACTAAATATCCCAGACACCAAGTGGACCGGCAGAGCAATTTGGGTTTTTTTGAACACTATTTAGTTCCGCTTTTTGTGTATGTTAGTGGAAAAACGGCCAAGTCCGCCCCGCGAGGCAATACATGGGCTCTGATCGATTATCGTTACATCGTCTGTGATGATCAGAGATAAGAGCAGGATGTTCTGACAGTCCTTAGAGTGTCTGGCGAATTTAGTCCTTTCATGGTCCGCCATATATACAGAGTTTCATCATCAGTAAATGTGAACGTCACTCTCGAGGGAAAAAGTATTCTGCTTCAGAAGCTTGGTCTCGCGTCCGTGTCGCATCTCGCACAGGTGACGCGTCCTGCGCTAAAAGAATCGCCTGCGTACAAACACCACCGGACAGGGAGGACACAGGTGGATAAGTTACTCTGTTTGGCCCTCAGCCCTACGGTTGTCATACGAACCGAATCCTTATGAAAACTCTAAACGCCTTGGGGGTGTTGCATGCGCCTACCAGGCTCACGCTTGAGGCCGAGCTACAGCGACGCGACGAATCGACTCAAACAGGTCCACATATAGCGAAATTATTCGACCATTCTACTATCGAAGTCGTTTATCGAACGTGGAGGTATTTGGTCTTGCATTTGAATGCGTTCGTTGTCGTTTGCATTCTCACGAACACGATGGCCATTCGTCCTTAGCTAGGAAGATCTTTGGATCTTGTATTTGGCCTAGCAATTGCTCTGTTGACGGTCGGACGGCGGTCCACGATTGCTGTCCAATGTCAAACCTGCCGTCGCTATACAGTCCAACAAATTCCCATATAATTAATTGCAACTTCTTCTGCCACACAGACGGGCTGCTTGTAGCCGAGCGATCCACGCATGACTCGTACGATTGCAATGTGGAAACATTTTAAAACTACGCGTCTCGAAACAGAGCGCCTCCAGTAACGCGTTGCATTTTAGGAACAACCGGCAAGGCAAGGGATAAATTGAAGAGCGTTTCTTGCTGTGTCTTTCGTCCTCCGTAAAAAGTTACCTTAACCGGGACATTGGCAAAACTGTTTGCGAAAAGGAATCGCGTTCTAGCCCAGATGAGGCGCCACGAATCAATCAAGAAGGGCCGAAAACAATCACGTGCGAACTTCGACGCTTGCATAGTCGCATGCGAATATTGCCATATTTTTAGCTGCTTTTTCCCGACATTGAAGACTGTGGTCTCAGCCGTCGGCCGAGCACGAAACCCTTCGTACCAACCTACAATGCGTTACGGAACAACTCGAAAGAAAGCCTTTTTTCATCGTGCCATCGCAACTTTTGAACTGCTCGGAGCTGCCCTCCTTTTTGCAGGTCGGCCTCGACAGTTCATCCCTCAGCTTAGCGATGGGGCACTTGAAAGCGTTGAAGAGCCACATGGGCCCACATTGGTTCTCCTGTGCGAACGCTGTGTCCGTTGTTGTTTCTCTTCGGTCTCCTGATACGTACAAAACACTTCTCGACATTAAATGGATGGGCTCAAATCAACCATCGGGGCAAAGGAAACGACATCGGGGCTAGGCTTTTTGTCCGGCCGGTCGGCGAATTTATGGGCGGCGACCAGCCTTGTGGATAGTAGCGAGAGGAACCTTGCGTTTTCCGCCTGATCCATTCTAGGTCGATGATAGAACGCAACACAAGTTGCTTCGTCAGCCCCTTCAGATATGTTTAAAAGCTCCTAGCGATGATGAAGGACGAAGACCTTCTTGTCCTTGTATTATTACGAATACGCAGAAGTTTATGGCATCCTGCCGAGTCCCTATCGATTAAAGCCGTTGGGCTATGGCGCTGTGATGGGACATCGGCAACAATTTCGCCCTATTTTATGAACTTATTTGGCTAGGAAGTTTGATGGGCCTGTCTCAGCAACGGTCAGGCGCTAAAATATTTAAACAAGCTGTACCCCACGACGACGCAATGCGGTCAGCCTCCAGCTGTCGAACGCGTTAGTTGATTAACAACGATGCAACGACGGCAAAAACAACGATGCGACTTGACGTAGAACGTTAATCTGAGAGAGTGGCTGGCCGATACGTTTGTTACGCGCGTTGATGTACGCGTAATGCATGAACCAATAGATTGCTCGACTCAGCCGTAACATCAAACGTCGTCTGTGGTTTATAGCTCGATTAGTACAGATATAAAGATGCATCCTCTTTCCAACGCAACATCTCTCCTAATCCGCATAGAGACGCCTCATGCTCACATGGACGCGAGGCTCCACGACTGCGCCGTATCCGACTGGCGCGCAGAGTACGAAACTCCGATGAATGTCTTTCTGTGTACGCGTGTATATGTATGTGTGTGTGTGTGTGTGTGTGTGTGTGTGTGTGTGTG
>MNPL01022161.1:0-14869 GCA_002081605.1 Tropilaelaps mercedesae
ATATATATATATATATATATATATATACTCATATATATATATATAACTGCGTACTGCATACGATGCATCGCTCGTTTACCAAAATTGTCGAGACAATGAATGCTCCTTGGGTCCATTGAGGAGGCCATTCGGTTCCTTCGGAAACAAGTGGAAAACAGCCATAAACCATGTTAGCTAACATGCTCAAATAACTAGAATGGCTGGTGGAGTGCATTACTTTGAGCATCGGCTCACACAATACAATAACAAAACCGTCGTTTTCCTTCCGTCAAAGAAACAAGCCAAGGGTCTTCTATCAATGACTGCGGGTCATTGAGGGCCTTTTCAGTGAAAATGAATCTCGCAATAGAGGAAATAAATTCGACCTTAAACTGCGACTTCGGAGTGTTCTCTCTACAGGCACACAACGTTTACAACCTGAATTGACCTGTTTATATGCCATGCGCTGTATCACAAGATGCCATTTAATGAAGCTGCGGGGCGAGCTACTTGACGAGCGTTGCTGGTCGTCGTCATTGGAGTGCTTTCCATGACGTACTTTATAAGTTCGGAATAGCATGGAGGCATCGAGGTTTCGTATCTGCCATCTTTTCTTCTGTAACTCCCCTCGTTCGTCTGCCACAACCATATCTTCCTTGCTCCTTCTCGTGTTCAGGCTTCTACCGAAGTTCTCTCAGACACAGCTTCTGTCGGCATCCTCCAGCAGCCAATCCATTAGCTGCGCTAATGTATCAAGCAAGGCCTTCCCGGCCTTAGCAGGACGAAGCCGACATAAGTGGCCAGTTTTAACTCAAAGTCGCACTCGACGACCATTCGGGTGCGGGAACAGAAATAGGCCAAACCTTTGATTCGAACGCAGCGCAAAGCCTACGGTCAATCAGGGCCTACATAGGAGGGTCCGGTCACTTAAAGACGACCGCATGGGCCTTACCGCTTCCGAAGGACGCCAATTCCGTCTCGCCGCCTGGTGCGCGTCGAAGGGAACTCGGGGACTTCGGCTATTCGACGTTGCCGTCTCCCAGGAGCGGCAACAGTTCCCGACAGTGCTCCACTAGCCAGACCGGGATCAGGCCCTGGAGTCTAGTCGGCGTCACGACGAACGACTTTCAAGCTGACACTAACACATGCGTAGAACGGGCGTAAGCTGATATTATCGTTTAGTAATAACAGTGCACGCGAACGTCAAAGAAACTGCTGTATGTAATGCTTAATGAGAGAGTCAGTAAAACCGTTGAACAAGCACACTTGTAGTAATAACATGGGCGTACGCTGCCAACTAACAAACTGCTCACGGAGTTTGTGTCTGCTCCTTTTGTGCTCCGATCTGCGGTGTCATCTGGAGGCGGAATGGTCGCTGAACAATTCGATGCGATGTTCTAGACGACCTTTTTTGTTTCCGGCAAAAATGAACGTTTTGTCCGTGAAGATCCTCTAGATTTCCCCAGATGAAGCTGGCATACACCATTCGTTGGTGCGTTACACACAAGCCCGGCCCCTCACGACGTTTCGCGAAGACATCACTTCGCTTTTAATACATTTCAGATAAAAACTCTGCGTCCGCCCGAGTCGTCGCTATGACGTCGAGTGACAGCTCGAACTTGGCACAATTTTTCGGACGTCGCTTATTTTTCGAGTGGCGATTTTTCCTTTTTTCGTCGTCGTCGGATGCAATCACCCTGATGCCCCCCGCGGTTCGTCTTTGGCGAGACGCTTTCTTTGGCGTGCGCGTTCGAAGTCGTTTGCTTCAAGTTCGACGGATTTGGGTGGGCAACGGTTGTGATTGGCCTTGAGGCGATATAGCGTGATGTACAGAGCAGAGCGGGTGGCCAGCGTTGAGTGAGACGATGTCTGCCCCTGTCCGTAACTCTTCTGAACTCGACCATCGCCACGTCTTCGCTTGGGTAGGTATTGGTCAGACGGGGGGCAGGCGATACCCCTTGAGTCTGGGCGAGCATCGACTATTCGGGGAAATCTTATTTAGGAGTTAACCAAGTCAATCCAATTTTAGAGCAGATTCCCTCAATGCGATGGGAAACGGCAGGGAAGGGAGGACGGGAGTTGGGGAAATTCCTCTCTTAAATAAGGAATACACTCTGACGTGAAAAGCGCGCTCCTATAGAAATGGCACCCTTGTACCGAAGAGATTGGCAGCATATCCGCCCTCTAATCGCTTCGGCACGCAATCGGAGGCAGTTCAGACACTGACAGAAATTGAGGTGTTGCCCTTGGACGTTTACAGAGCTGCTCCGAAGCTAACATGAACTCGTTCTCATCCACTGTATGAAATGTGCTTCTGTGAAAGAAGATCGTGAACTTCCGGTGATGCACGAAGGCGTAACATTGTTCTGGTACGCACGCAACCACTTCAACGGCTATGGCCTGGACCACTTCTAACCGAATCGACTGGGTTCAGCAACTGCAGCAACAAATCGCGTACACCCGCACATGACTACAGGGAACAGTGTTCGTTTTCGGGCAATTGGAATTAGAAATCTGTAATTCATCGGGTAACATCTACCACAATCGCTGGTCAACGCGAGCCGTCGTCATGCAGAAGTGTATCCGCCATGAGGCCGGTTTATGAACCGTCCGCAAGCCAGCAGGCTTCTTACCGTAGCCTTGCTAAACTGGACCGGCTCCCGATCGGACCTTCTTGGTGTTTGAGAGTTGGTAACAGGTCAATATTACTCCGGGGAGCAATTCTCCGAGAAGATTGACTAGATGCTCAGGTCTCGCTCAGGCTAAGCGGCCTCTCTTTCCAGGCGCCTTTCTACCCTCTGCTAAACGATCTATCTCTCGAAATCCAGAAGGTTCGACGCGTATCTCGAAAGCCGGACAGACAAGGGCACAGCAAGATCACACAGAAGGTCCCCACCGCTCGGGAAGATATCGGAGAAGACTCAGTGTCCAACGCCTTCAGCCATGGATACTGGTGCCCGATTGGCGAGCGGGAGTGACTTCTTGGACGGTGACGGCTTTTTTCCTACTTCTAGCCCATCTGTCCCAAGTGGGCTCCAAGTGCCGGGAAGGACCATATCTAATATATCGTCTGTCTGGACTCTGCGTGGATTCGCTGGCGTATTGAGAGACCTCTACCGCCGTCCCCCAGCTTTGGCACTGGGACTTGCCCTCTGTGCAGGCAAAAAAGCCTAGGCCATATGAGTACGTTTGACCGGGACGTGCGGGTAGGTGGGCAGACAGCCAGCCAGGGTCGGTGTGTTCTTTTGTGGGTTTCTGGCCGGCGGGATTGAGGATGACGGCGCCTCTTCCTGTAATAGCCCTACGTTATGTGTACAGAGTTTATCTTCCTCTATGAGGTGGGATATAATTCGCTTGAAATTTTGTATTAGTTTTTCTTACATGTGACGACAGTTCCTTTTGCTTTCCGGGGAAACCTCTTCAACCCCTTAGGGGTGGTGTCTTTTCTGCCTTTGAGCCTACCACCTTTACGGTTGAAGGAGAGTTTCCTTTTCCTTTAAGGTTAATCCTTTCTCCACCTTTGAGGTTGGGCCCTTTCACTTTTGAGGTTAGTCCCTTTTACCTCTGAAGCAGGCAATTTGTTTTGGGAGCAGCGTTCACTCATGGAAATCATCAAAGCGATAAAAGTACACATTAACGACAGCCATAAAATTGTGACGTTGGCTCTTACAACCTCCAATACAGTGAAGCAGTCCCATCCGAGATGCTGCAGCTGAATCTATGCATTTAGTTCCCCAGAAACTAATTATATTTGTGCTCCCTTCGACCACGCGCTCTTCTCTCTCAATCCGTAGACGACCTTGCGGTGCTCCTCTGGTCGTCGCCATGTAAGGCCTGTAGGGCCTAGCATGTTTCTGGATGGAAATCGCTTTGGAACACCCGATCAGAGAAAGTCATACGTATGCAGATTTAGATGTTGCTTTCTCTTCGCATCGATGGCAGCCGAGAACAGCAATGGTCAGCCATTCCGTATCCGTTCCCCCGAATACCGGTCTCATCCCCAGGGCAAACGGTGCCGGGCGTCACGTCAAGACTTCGGAAGACAGCCTCTGATCGACAACCACCTGTGAATGCATTTCGCTGGTCAGCAACATTAACCTGTCAGCAGAATCATAAAGTATCAGCGAGTCGCTGCGAATTACGAATGAGTAAGGACGTCGGCTTTGTTTGTGGAAGATGCATAGCGATTCGGATCCTGTCTAACTTATTGAAGGCGCAAAACCAAATAAACAGCCATATTCTTCCACGATGCGACCGAGCTCGAAATACAGATCGCACGTTCTCAAGCGCAAGATACGTTAAAAACCAGGGATACGTTTATTGATGCGAATGGTGACACATTTGTGTGTGTGTGTGTGTGTGTGTGTGTTGTTCCGGTGGCGGGAGTGGCCAGTGGACGCCAGCTAATGAGTTTCACCGTTCGGAGGCTCCAACCCCGACTGTCCACCCGTGCCATTACGTTTGTCCACCGTGAAGGCCATTTACACCGCCTACGTGTCATTCAGTCTGATCAGCGACCTACAACAAGCCTGTTGAAGACGGACATCTTCGCCAGGGCGCCACGAATGCAGAAATACTTCACTATGCAAATTCCTGCTAATAAAGAGATATTCACCCAGCCCATTTAAGTGATAAGGGTTGCTAAAATGCCCTTAGCTCTCTCGATTTCCTTCTCTCGGCCTTCAATCGGCCTTAATAACAGGACTATTACCACAGGAAAGCGGCGTTAAGAGGTCACAGCACGAGGAGTTACTACGTCTTTTGTCAAACGATGCAGACGTTAATTACGATGCGATGCTACGTTCCAAGCAATGAAACAATTCACCGGTACCCTATGCGGGACGAGGTGACATGACCTCTTAGACAATGAACATTGTTTGGCCCAAATATTGGATACTTCGTAAGAGCGTCTCCACCACGACGTCGGTCTGCACCGTTTCGAGCAGTTCTGATCAGGACCCGGGCCCTCGCTCGGATGACAGTTCACCGGAGGATAATGTACCTCTACTATGGAGGAGGAGGCTTCTAAACAAATATATGCGCATATCCCGGGGAAGCGGCGTTTTCTGTCGGATATGCGCGAATCACCTTGCCTCGAACAGCCAGCCCTCCCGCGGACCCCTAGCCGACGGCACAGGAGTGTTGTCCTGATTTCCGGCCCTAGTACGAGCACTCCTCGTAACAGGTAGTTGTTATAGCGACGCGCTTGCACTCCGCCTGATTGCGTCACGCATGCAGTGCAGATTAACTGCACGCGCTAATCGTTGGCGTCTAGCGTCTCTGAAGACGGGGCCGGAACAATTTTGCCATCAAACACGTGAGAGAGGTTTGTGAGGTGCCACGTCTGGTGGGCACTTCGCTTTGGTGTAATGTATTGCAGCAAATAAATGAGCGCCTAAAGCGCACGGCTCTGTCTCGTCGGCCGGGATTTGGGTGGCGTTTGATCTATCTCTTAACCCACAGAGTCAGTAGAACAACAACAGCAACAACCTGCAGAGTGGACATCCATCCCTTTTTCCTGGCAACCCCTCCGCCCCCCATCTTACGTCAAGGCCGGGGGGGCGTCTGCGCACCTTCACGAACCAGTGCTCGTCCAGTAGAATTGCGCTCGAAGGCGGTGTGTCCTCGCCAGGGCATGGACTCAGGCCAGGAGCGGCCTTCCGCGACCGCGTCGTTGCTCGACAATGGAATGAGTTCAGTGGTCGAACGAGGTTCGGCCTGTGCGCACGAAGGGCGAGGCGCAAAAGGCTTGCGTGATTTGAACCTGTCTTGTGTTTTATAACTTTTGCTTTCACGCCCTGCCCTCGTCCCTTGGTCGATTCTTGGCCCCTCCACATGGCGATCGCCGCGGCCGATATCCACCTGCAAGATCTCGATGTAATAAAGCTGTAAAATCGCCATTCAATTAGTACGAAATCGAGAACGGGAATAAATCGGATGTAGTTGTATTTTTTCAAGAATACGTCGCGTCCACAATGACTGTCTCGCCGACTAGGAGGCAGAGGTTGGGTGTTTTTCCTGCACGTTTGTGTGCGTGTGCGTTCGTTGTGGTCCGGCAGGGCTGGTCGCGTCCGCGGACTAAAAATATATGTCGATAAAGCCATTACTACGCCCTAGCGGAGCGACGTGGGTAAGCTTGAGCCGGAAGCGTCGTCAAAGGCGAATGGCGACATTGCATCATCGAACGATGGCCATGGACCGCCGTCAACCACGCCCACTGACAAACTTCTAACTTTTCGTAAAAGTAGGTGGCGTTCAGAGAAAGGTACCGGACAGATCGGCTGGCTCAATGGATGTCATTTTTGTCCAGTGTCGAAGGCCGACGACGTAAAACGTACCGCCCTGTGGAAGAGAAAGTTTAAACACGCAGATCGTATGCGAGTATTGCTCACAATTTCAAGGTGCAAACACATCAAAGAGGTCGACGTCACGGGAGGCGAAATTGTCTTTAAATCTCGCCGGACGCAACAGCGAAGTGGGCGAACGGTGTTTGTACGGAAAGAAAAAAAAAAAAACACAGCAAAGACTGTACGCAGGCAGCATTTGGCTAGCAAAAACATTCGCCGTTACAATAGCGTTGTCGGAAATCACCCAAATTCATCGATGGGAAGACATCGTTGCTCGTCTCGGGTGCCTTCACCGTGTGGGCGGTCACTGGCCGAAGATCACAGATGAGAACGGTCTCTGGGAAATGTGAAATCGACTCATCGAAGTTGAGCTCAGTGAGTCGATGATCCTAATCGCTGCTAGGCTGCGGCCTCAGACGGTGCCTGAACTCGGCGGCGGCTGTTGAAGCGAACTGCTCCGGCCGTCCGAAGCCGCGACTTCGCGTCAGATCGAACGATGGTTATTGCTAACCGATTGCAGAAGTCGACCTCTTGCCTTCATCACACAGGGCGTACGCACAGAGAACAGTCTTGACGGGGAGCGGGAGTCCCATCTGGAAAAGCTACGTCGCGACTAGGTCGGCCAAAATGCTGCAAGCACGCATCAAAGCATTGGCTGGCGCCTGAGAAGTCCGCCGGGTGATGAGAAGAGCATTCGGCTAAACAAGAAAAGTCATCAGAAAAAAAGTTCTGCCTTCTTGGCCGGCATTGCGTGCGACGTTGCATCCCCTCGCGCGGAGTTTGTCGGTTCACCCTTCACTCCCCTTCTACGGCCTGCTTCGTCGTATTCGTGGCGGCCTTCCGTCGGACGGACGGCCGGGGCTGAAGGCGGCTGAAGGCGGCGGCGGCGGCACGCGTCGATGCTAGGAACCGCCTGATCCGCCTTCGAGATCCGGAAGTCGCTCGGACAGAAACATGGGAATTGGAACCGTGCGAAGATTGCACAATAGAGAACAAACTCCAGAATAACGGACCGCGAACGGACTGCCAAGGCAAAGAGGTGAGAGATAGAGAGAGATAGAGAGAGATAGAGAGAGATAGGGAGAGATGTTTTAAACATAGCCAATGTATTCAGGCACATACCCCACCATGTCGAGAGAGGTGACGTTGATCATGAGATTCCTTCTTGAAGGATACTTTCACTTGGCTGAGTAAAAGGGAGCGAACTACTCTAATGCCTCTAATGCAGCTTTAATGCAGTTTAAAGAGTTTTCCAGTGAAGCGTCGAATAGCGCGTACTTATCTGACGCGACCAGCCTAGACTTAACTTTGTTTGACAGACGTTTAAAGAAAATTAATTAATATTCTGAATAGTTCTTCTTGATTCTTCTTCGAAGCGGATATCGCTACACTGTTGTCAGCCGCACATTTACGATGACCGGTCTGAAATGAAGATCTACTCTTTGTCAGCGAACTAACAGTTCTTGGATGTTTACCTTCTAACCACTGTCCCCCTGAGGATCACATGAAACAGTCTCTGTGTATCGTGTGTGTGTGTGCGTGTGTGTGTGTGTGTGTGTATGTTACCCGTAATCGTGTTGCTTAATCGCAGATACTGGCATCTCCTCATCCTCCGGGGTACTTCTCTCTCCTCTCGCTTTTTCTTTGTACCTCTGAACTAATTGTATACGGACACCTTGCGTAAAACTTCTCGCCACCAGCACCGTCAGGCCTCGCCCGAACCCCCACCGTTTCCTTCTCGGCGACTCAAGTGCTTTATATCGTCTGTTGGCCCTTGATAATCATAATGAAGCATTGCCATCCGACCCAGGCCCAGACCCAGGATGTCTTCTGCCGGGCCCCCAGGCTCGCCTGTCTCCACAGGCAAAATCGGAGTTCGCTAAGGACGTTAGCATCTCTGTAGCGTTGTTAATTGATGCATAATTAATATAGCCCACGAGAGTCACAGTGCGAGCGCAACAGGGAGAGAGAGGTTCCAAGTTAGAGTGTTAGGCATCCGCGTTAGGAAGTGGGGAGACCTTGCATGGATGTGTGTCTACAGAGTTATCTGCACGTGTGTGTGTGTGTGTGTGTGTGTGTGTGTGTTGCGTTACTCTGTGGAGGCGAGCTAATAAGTCAGTTATCCTCTCCGGTCGGGATCCCCCACCACCCAAGCGGCGAAGGTGAACTTTCCGCACGGATCAAGTTTCTGCCAAGAGTCGACAGCCCCTGCGGCGCCCCGTAGTCAGGTTAGGTTTGCCTCAAGCGGGCCTCCACCGTCGAAGTCAGTTTTCACTATGCAGCGACCGTTGGCAGTGTTTGGTGGCGTCAGGCCGACGCTCACACCGGTCAATCATGTATGCGTGACGCGAAATCCCATTGCGACAAGCTTCAGCTGCCGGGACGTTATGATAGACTGGTGGCCTGAAGGGGGACGTCTAGCAATGAGCGTTTTACGAGGGGGGGGCCCAGGCGACAACGAATTAACGCCACGGCTAGGTGATAAAGAACGGTACGGCTTTCTCCGACTAGGCTCTGAAGAGAAAGCCCTGGGGTCTTGGCCGGACCACCGGATCAAGTGGCTTGGACACAAGGGCTTCGTTCACTTGCTCGACTTTCTGCATCGTCAGCCACTGCGCCTAGGCTGGAAAACAACTCAGGCTGATCCCTAAATATCCGCCAAGCCGTGTCTGAGTAAGTAGCTCAGAGCAACGAAAAGGCCGAATATAGCAAAGGAAAATATCACGGAAACGGTACCCTGTAAAATTGAGCAACGAAATTACTCATAGAGCCACCAATGTGGTGCACGCTCCCTGTTGTGATGGTGAGGGCACCGATCCGCAGAACGTAAAGGACTTCTCCTAGGAGAATAATATACAGCAGAAGTAAAACTAGATCATTGTCTAGTTAGGTAGCGTTCAAAATGCGTTGTCATTATTCCTATTGATGAGGGTGTAGCTGTTAGCCGCTTGACTGTCAGTGATGGTAGAATTACGCGGACATACTTTGTGCCTGCACAATTCCAGCTAAATGCCAACGGTGCCAAGTACCGCTGGTATCTAGGCTAGATGAGAGAGAAGACTGACGACAGCTCCCAGATATGAGACTATTGTGCCTTGCAGTTCGCTCGGACAATTAGGAAGAGATTTTGTAGGAGCTTGCTGTTAGTGTTCAGGTTTCTTTTCCTAGAAACTCTGCATAAAGAAATGTCAAATTAGCCAATCGTGCCCCCTTCTTCTTGACTACCTCGATGACGTTGTCTGACCAAACACACGAGTCAACAGAGAACTCGATTGCTACGCATGACTGACGATTCGCCTCCATGCGGTTTACCGGACTCCTCATGCATCGCTAAACTCACATACGCCATCATACTTCAGCCCGTAGCGTTAATTATCAGATGAAGATCCAGGCCGAACGCTGAAGATCAGCGTGGCGCAAGTTCTAGCGGTGTAAACAAGCCCTCATCAAAAGTCCCACGCTACGCGGGCTGATGCCTCGTCGTGAAGCCAGAAACCGCATGAGTGTTCTTCGTTGTAAGAAAAGAATGAAAAGAAGAAACATCCACGGAGGCACCACGCAGAAACGTTTCCTCGCTGACGTGTAACGCTGTAAACCGGCCACGTTGGGCACTCGCCTCCCCGTGGCGAGGCGATACTAAGCCTCTCGCTGAAGTGGCAGTATTCAACAACGAAACAGAACCATCTAGCGGTCGCGTGAGTGGTCGGGAGGGAAAACAGATCAGTACAACGACATTTCATCTGGGGGCCATGCTGCTCTGGTGGGAGGCTGGCACCACCAAGTAGGCAATTTTCATTAGTCATTTTGGATAATGGCAGATCCCGTACACCCTGCGCCCCTGCCGGCCACCGGCTGAGGGGAAAGCCATCGGCAACTCCGTCCAGGCTCCGAAGCGCCTCAGGCCTCCGCCCACGTCGAAATCGGGTTCGGATTCGTTTCCCGAGCCGGAGCGACCACTCCGCACAAGTTCGAATAAACGAACGATAGAACGATGTCAAGGCAAAGCTTCCACGCGGCCAGCGCCCGATCGGCCCAAATTACGAGCAAATTTTCTCGTCTACCGACGAAAGATGCTGGCGATGCAGGAAACACTTTCCGCACGTCGAAAGAAACCGTATATTTTATGGGGTTGTTAGAGTTTTCAGACGGCCGGAGTTTGGTTCGGCGAGCGAGCGCTTCTGGGGGGAATCGAGGCGGGATTCGATGCTTGACCGTTTGCGAAAATGCGAAGAAAGTCCAGGCTCTATAGTAAGGCCAATAGAGATATTGAGAAGTCGTGTCCAGTATAAACGAGTAGACTTGCTCAAATCGTGGCACTACCACATCTTGGCTAGACAGCCGCCGAACACATCTACATTCACCATCTGAATAGCAAGCAATCATCAACGTTGTGGCCAAGTCGAAGCGTCTAGTTTTAGGTGTGTTTGTCATGTATCTCATGAGAAAGCTCAGTTAGGTCGTCAGAGCTCGACAGTCAAACGGAGTCGGCTGTAGGAGTGCTGAACGCTAAGCTACTGGAATAGCTGCAATTGCAGGATGAGCAGAACGAAAAAACTGTGACCCCAGAAACGCTCGTTGCTTGTTGAGGTTCTCGTGGAATAGGTCCTTGCTTGACGCGTCTTCGACGGCCGCCATCTCGCTTTATTATGCTCGAAATGTCTGCGGCAATTTACGATAGTAACCCGTTGTATTCAGTGATGCAGGCGGCACTACCTGGACATTTGTGGCTAGACGAAAACCTAGAAACATAAGAAGTTCTCGACAAGGCTACGATACCACTTCAATCAACAGAATCGGCCGATTGGCCCAGGTATTCGGTCATCTGTTACTCTGGTGATTGAACGCTGACCTCGATTACGATGTCACCGCGATGCCTCGAATCAGGAACCCGCCAGAACAGCAAAGCAGCCATTAGACAGGAAATAAACACGGTATCCCACCTGGGTGGTTAGATGTAACGGCGCTTGTGTGCGCGTGTGTGTGTGTGTGTGTGCGTATGTGTGTACGTGGGTGTGTATGCTGGGAAACAACGATAGCATTGCCAAATCTGTCTAAAACTTACCCACGCCTACGACGGCGCCTCGGGCCCACTTCCCAAAGGCACCCATCGTCGACCCAGCACCTCACCGCTCGACTTAAGCGAACCTAACGAATCTGAACTGCCAAGCCAGGCGAGGGAGTGAATCGGCTATGTAAACGACGTGGATGCAGGTTAACCGCCGCTGCCGTCGCGACGTCAGTTCGCTTGACAAATGCATTGTCACCGAAGGGGGCCGCGCTCTTCTCTGGAGTGATCGTCGAAGTGAGATGTCAAGCACAATATCGGCAGATAAATGGTTGCTTGATGCTCGCCGAAGATTTAATTGAATGGTCGAAAAATGACAGACTCGGTAGCCGATTTTCTAGATGATGGTACGGCCAGATCTGATCGTGGTCTTATTTTGTGAAGCAAAACTGACGGAAGATTTCGGGTTGCGTACTACGTAAGCTTCATTTACCTTTGAATTGCCAAGAAATCCTAGAGCTCTAATCATTTTCGCGAAAGATGTATGTGTAAGGATTCAACAATGTATTAGACACGCTTCGCTGCTAAACCATGGGAAATATTAGTAGTTAATGTAGCAATGATGGACACATGTTTGTAAAGCGGTTCGAAATTTTCGAGCCTTGATAAAAAAAACTTTCTCTAGCGGCCGACGTGACTCAACGTAGAACATCGATAGCCGCTTTGCTTGTGGTGGTTCGCCTGATCATCTCTAGTCGGATTTCGGCTCATAGAATTGCGCTATTCGTTTATTCAGCGTATCGATACGACGCAACAGCAGATCATAATTGGCGGGGTTGTAATTGGCAACTTCATAAAACCGGTTATCTATCCAGTTTGCATCGTCTGCATTTTTCTCTAACACTCCCCTCATTTTTTAGGAGCCTGTTCGGCATCAGCGAACGTGAGAAGTCTCACCCACTGAGGCTGCTACTTATCGTATTAGGCAACATGAGACCCGGACGTGATGAAGGTAAATACTCAACCCGATAAAAAAAAGAATCACTTATTCCAATATTTTTTACTGGATGCTTGAAGGATCTGCGACCAGCGAGCGGTCGAGGGACAAGCCACCTGGCGACAAGCGCGTCGCCGTTTTTGGGATGTACGTCTTTCTTCGCAAGGGCACGGAGAGAACGCAGGCCAAGCGAGGCGTGCACAGTTGCTGCCACTCAGCCGCCCGACGTCCTGCGATCAATGCATCCATGCCCAGTCAAGCAGAACAAGGAGTTCCCTTGAAAGATCATTTAAGAAGCTTAATTTGCATTGACCGGAGCGAAATGCGGCGAAATCCTCTTGAGGACCAAGCTCAAGGTGGAGCGGAGGGGCCGCATTTTGTCTAATTTTATCCGTCACTTTTTTGTCCATTTTACATATTTAAATTACTCACTTAATTTTTATGGATTCTAACTATTACCTTCAGTTTACTTCTGATGAACACCTCAACTGAAGAAGATTCCTCAACAAAGAAGATTCCTTTGGGAACGTTATATTGGAGCCGACATATAAAAAGCCGACTAGGGGTAACAGATACGTTTGCAGCTATACAACGAAGTCTATAGAATCAAAAAGAGACGTCGTGGGACGTCAACTTATTTTAGATCGAAGTTCCTTAAGTGGCCTCGTGCTGCTATTTCATTTCATCGTAATTCATCTACAATCGTTTGTCCACGTTGACCTGAGCTCGTACACGGATATCCTAGTAATAGGCTTTCTGAATTGATAGCTACATTGTCTAGCAGAGACTATGTATGTGTGTGTGTGTGTGTGTGTGTGTGTGTCAAATCACATTGACAACGAGCGTAGTGCAAATACAACCTGCGCGAGGCAGAAAAACGGCTTTTGTTCTGTTGTGTTGGAGAAGACATTTTCGAGTTTCTTTTTATTCTCATTGCATTAGCCAATGTGTCTCTATTAGGTACTACAAAAACACGAGAGCCCTTCGCTACAATCGCCCACCGCTTGACGTCTGGGCTACACCGACCACTTCAATCTCCGAGTTAGTCTACCTGCATTTTTACTGCGGTCCGGTAGGAGTTCGTTGCGAGTACGACTGCTCTTACTTTGTTACCTCGGCCTCCACCGCACATTTCGCCACGGTTTCTAGAAAAGAAGCGATTTCACCTGTATACCAAGTATCGCGGAATAAACAACGGCCAACAGAAGCGGCATAATGGAATTATTATTATTATTATTATTATTATTATTATTATTATTATTATTATTATTATTATTATTATTATTACTTTTCTTTTTTCATTATTACTATTCCTCAAAGTGTGTTTTCGAGCTAGAAGGAGACGCTATGTTCTGAGTTCCGGCTGGATGGGTGTATATGCTCAGGAGGGCAATCATCGCTCATCTTGAGCTTTGCATCTGCAACGCTTGGTGCCTTTCTACAAGAATGATTTATTTCTTGGCCGAAAATAGCTTCTAAACGGTTGCTCCGTTAAGACAGGTAGAAAAAATCCGGCATTTGAAATAGACCAGCAGCTGTTATCGTTTCGAATAAAGAAGGATTATGAGTCACTCGTAGTTTCATTACTATATCAGTCACTTCTTTTAGCCAACTCCGTTAAAATGTCTTCTCCGTGTCAGATGACACGCAATTTCAGGCTTAGCGATAAACAATTGCCGGTTTTCGACAAAGACTGGAAATGCCATAAAAACCCCTCTGCTCATTATTGACAGCCTCTGGGGCTCGGCCGGCCCAGGATATTCTGTGCAAAGTGCCCAAGTTCACACGACTGAGCTAGTTCTGAGATTGTCGTTGTTGTTCGCTGGAGTCGGGCCGGAACACGCGTAAACGGGTCGTCGGTTGCCTGGGTTGCCAGTCAGTAGCTAGCCCATTTTATACAACCAGGCCTGCTCTCACCGAGTCTGAAATTAGTCACAGCAGGATAGCTTCCACTGGTGTAGTCTATAGTCTACGCAGATGTGGTCGGGGGTCGATTCTGACCAGCTCCCTCCTCGGGCTAGCCGGTACTGAACCAGGAAGTAGAGGTTCGTTTGGACCTTCTCTTTGCGACCGTCTGCCGGACACAGGAACTCTCTATCGTTGCTAGCGATTCGTCGGCATTTGGAGAAACTCAGGCCGTGGTGAGAGAAAGAGACGAGTAGCCTCATCGATCAGTGATCAGTGAACGGGGGTCTTTGGGTGTTCAGGGATGGTCTTTTCCCTTCGCCTAAGAACAAGTGGCCAGCGGGACGCCGACCTAAGCCAAACATGGGCATCTGGCCAAGCTCTTCGGGGGGAGGTAGTGTTTTCCCCTCCAGAAGCCTCCACCTTCCCCGCCCGAAGCTGCTCTGTCGCCCTTTTCTCCTATTCTCCAAATCTTTGTTCAGACCATCTCAGAGTTTCCTCTTGCCGCTCGACTCCACGAGTCTTCGTGCAGTGGGTCTCTTTGATGAGTAAGTGATTTTTAGCAACGAGTTCAGTTTTTACTCCCTCCTCCACACATTCCCGATTTCTCGTCTCGACCGCCTCTGTTTTTTTTTT
>MNPL01022161.1:25194-44057 GCA_002081605.1 Tropilaelaps mercedesae
CACGCACACACACACGCACGCACACACACGCACACACACATACACATTTTCATTAAAAACTCGAATACTGTCCAGGAGTCGAGCAAGCTCAACAAATCTATTACTTACGGGTTAAACTGAGGACAACAGCGACGTAATTAGTTTTCATTGTCGGGTGCATTCAGGTGCTCTAGCCGAGCCAACGTGTTCAACCTATGAAATCAGTCAATAATAATAATAATAATAATAATAATAATAATAATAATAATAATAATAATAATAATCGTATTATTCTTAAACGAATCGGAGCCAGCAGTAAAATGCAGCTCGAACAGTCTAATTAGATTTTTCCGATGAGTTTGTTTTCAGTTGACGCACCTTCACCCAGTCCCGCACGGCAACCACTCCAGGGCCACTCGGCCACCGTCTTTCCAGGGTCCGCCGTTTGGCTATGACGACGCCTTCAGCATGGCTGGCCTTCGAGCGACCGAACTCTGAAACGAGCAAATTTAGAACGGGCTTGCGAAAACCAGTCTACCATGTCAACGGGGGTCGTTGAACGAGAGCCATAGCCCATCTCACGCCGCCATTCGAACCCGGCGCACGTCTCGCGTTCAACTGGCACGGCTGGCCTGAAAATTCGATTTAGTCCTCGCGCAAATCAGATTCCTCTCATAGCGACAATAATAAAAGGAGAATTGGGAGGGTGGGGGGTGAGCACTTCGCGGCTGCACTTCGGACGAAACCTCCGAAGTGCGGAAGGTGGTGGTGGTGGCGACGGCGGAAAATCGACCACCCCTTCGGCGAACGTGTGCTTCGTCGAAACATGGCGCGGCCGCCAGGTGAGTGGTTAAGACCGGTAATATCGCCCGTTGTTGGCCCTTCGGTAGGAAAACACTAACCAGTAGAGAAGGTAAATAGAGAAAAAACGGCTCGTATTTGTAGTTATGCGTAGCCAATATCCAAGAAGGATATCGAAAATATTCGACTTTAAAATCGTGGTTGAAAACAACAACAACAGCGTTTGGCAATTAGCTCGTAATAAGCGGTTATCATTATTACTCCCTCCTAGAACGTCGATGCATGTGTTGTGTGTGTGTGTGCGTGTGCGTGCTGGTGTGTGTGTATGCTGGTGTGTGCGTGTGCGTGTGCGGGTGTGTGCGTGTGCGTGTGCGGGTGTGTGTGTGTGCGCATA
Organism: Tropilaelaps mercedesae; assembly: GCA_002081605.1. NCBI lineage: Eukaryota > Metazoa > Arthropoda > Arachnida > Mesostigmata > Laelapidae > Tropilaelaps > Tropilaelaps mercedesae. The sequence goes on from MNPL01022161.1 coordinate 26,369, forward strand.
TGTGTGTGTGTGTGCGTGTGTGTGTGCGTGTGTGTGTGTATGCGTGTGTGCGTGTGTGCGTGTGCGCGTGTGCGCGTGTGTGCTGGTGTGTGTGTATGCTGGTGTGTGCGTGTGCGGGTGTGTGTGTGTGTGTATGCGTGTGAGTCTGCGCATGTGTATATATGCGTGCGTGCGTGTGTGTATGTGTGTTCGGTCTAATTCGCCCCAAAAAAATACATCCTTGCCGGTCGCGATGTCGTCCCTCGCACAGTGACGTACAACAAAAACAGGCCGATAGACTATTTCTTATGTGAACGCATTTTAATTTGAGCGCCTTCTTCATGTTTCTGGCGTAGAATTATGCATCGAATATGCCCTTTTAATGTATCTTACAATAAGGATCTGGATAACCGCATCAGTGGTTGCAAATGACATTAATTATAAATACAACACTAAATATACGAGTGATTCTAATGTCGGACCCTCCTTTCCACACAAACCGCAGACACACACACACACACATATTTGCCGCATACTAACCGACGTTAAACGAATGAATACTTCCACGTCGATGATAGGGTGGGGTGCCAGCGTTGACAGTATTAATTCCGCGCATACTCGACTTACAGCCTTCAGCAGATGACGCTGCGGGAGGGAATACGAAGGAGTGACCATGTCTGGTGACCTAGCTCAATTAAGGGTGTTTCAAATCAGCTAATGTAAACGACCACACAACCACTGATTGGTAAGGCCATATCGTCTGACTCTGAGCGGCTGAATTGCCAAATGACCGCCTTGATTACACCTCACCGAACGGTGCATAAACGGCTAATGACGCTCCGGGCGCGAAAAGCATACGCCTAACCGACAAGTGATTGATAGACCGGCTCAACAACTGCAGATAACTTATTTTTCGTGGGTTTCCACTGTCTTCTGCTGAGCGGAGTCTTGTACAGTTAGATGAACCCGTTTGCTAATGTATCTAAACAATTTCACTTCGTCCTCCACTTTGCGTCCCCGATTTGGGTACCTCTCAGCGTTATCCCATACACTAGCAGCGTGTCAGCTAGATTTCCCTAAAATGTCGATTTCTCTATTCAAGATTCTTTGCTAAAATGCCTAAAGGCGACCACTCCTTGAAGGACGAAACGTTCCGGGAGGCCGTTGCCCATGGTATTGGCACTGGATGTTTGTTCTCTAGTGATAGCGTGTGCTAAACTGTTCCTGCAGCTAACCGTAGGGCGTAACATTTACGTCACAGCGTAGCGGTTACTCGTCTTGCCCTAACCCTTATAGAGATTACTGGGTCGCCCAGACCTTGAGACTCGTCACTGCCTTGTCACCTCACATCATTTTGAAAGTAGTCAGTCTTCGATTCGGCTTTAGGACGCCCTCAGCTTTAGGACACGTCTCGCTAATGTCGCGACCCGAGGTTTTGCCAACCCTGCAGGTTTTGTGTTAGACTTTGTGTGACCCACCTCGCGTTAACCTGTTCTTTAAGAGAATGCTCGGACACAACGTCAGCGAAGCTTTACTAGACCTAGCCGCTCTGGCTGTTCATTCAAAAGATGTCGATGATGTGACCGTGAAAGGATTCCATTCTCCTGTTCAGGATTTCTGACTAAGAGTTGCCATGCCATGTCATTCAGCCCTGATGGTCTCTGCTCACGTCTGAGCAGCTGCTCGGGCGTCGTTGGCAGAACGTTGTGACGACCGTTGCAAGCGAATACCCTGTGATAGAAGCACAACGCCGAGTGAGAAATAAACTATAGTGGAGTACTTCTGAGAAACCAAGATAGTGCGCGACCTACTCCTGAAGGACAGTCACCAAAGGATCAGTGTGTTGACAGGACATCGTTCAGGGAGCCCGTTTTTACGTGGAGCGTACACAAGCGGTGGTAGCAGAGAGATGATACCTCTACCAAGTAAACGTCAATGGGAGCCCTCTCGTAACTAAAAGTGGGCACTTTTCTGGTCAAGGTTCTACAACAGGTCTTGTAGAACGTCGCTGATGTATATGGTTATCTAATAACCCCCTTCTGCTTCACAATTAAATAAACATGGAATCATCGTCAATGAACCAGTATCAATTTATTCGTTCCTGCCTTCCCAATTATTCGTGTTGGATCCGTAGATTCAAAGTGCATTTTCTACTATGGTTAAAATTCCTGCTCAGCCCCGGTTATCCCATTTTTGGTGCGTTTTGCTCCTATCGAAAAGCGAACGAAACAGTTCCTTCAGTAAAGATCCTTTAGTGAGTTTCGGAACAAGTTATTACTGCCCTATTATTCACAACTGTATAAGCTGCCAATGTCAGGGTAGATTTTGTCTCAACACTGAATCAGTTCATGAGCTAGATTTTTGTCTAGTCTCTCATAGCAGAATAGAACACTGCCAGTTCATAAGAGATTTGAATAATCCCTCGTAGTTTCATTAGTCAATATATATATATATATATATATATATATATATATTGACTGTGGCAATCACATTAGTTCCAATATAGCGGGTATGTGGCGCCGACATAACAGAATATGGACACGTAAGGAACGGTTCCTCTCGTCGCCAGAGCAGGAATAACCACCTGAGTATTTCTCTGTTCGATAGATCTATAATGTTTGAATTAGTCTTCTATTGATCGGGTCATTGATGGTCCATCATTAACTAGGCTAGACACAAGCACACGCCACTAAGCGCCTTAATGGTCGCGAGCCGACAGTGCTGGAGTTATTTAATGATTGCCAAGGCTAAACGAAGGCGACGTCATGGCGTTTCTAAAGTTCATATACAAAGCAATTGAGGGACGGAGGACCGACACACGCTCGAGAACGCGTTTATAATCACCCATCGGGCAGCTTTATCGAAACCGACACAGTCTTAATGGCCTCGTAAAGAACTACAACAGGAACGAGTAAACGAGCGCGGCGCTGCCACATTCGTACCATCTTCAAAGGGAAGATCAGCGATCTACCTGTCAGGTGGGGGTAGACCTTAGGCCAGCCTCATTCACACCTCGGCCTACGAAACGCATTAGGCCGGGCCTAGCTAGCGGGACCAGCTCGCGCGTCTGTAGAAGGCAGGTGATCACGGGAGCGAGCGTAGCGCGCGTTCTTAGCAATGGACGCTGCCAGCTGCGCTAAGCCAACAACGCGCACAGTCGCTGGGGAACCGCACGAAGGCGGACCAGCTTCCTATACGGTCGTTCCTAGCACGGTCCCCCCTACGCGGTCCCCTATCATTAAGGGTGTGATACATGGCCTTTTTTTGCGGAGGACTTTTGTACGCCTCTTCATCGTCGGCGTCACCGGTCGCGGTACACGGCTACGGGAAGGCGCGCCTCGGCCCCAGGACAACGAAAGCGGTGAAAGGGTTGACAAGATGCCCTCGAAGGCAATGACAAAAGAGGATCGTAGTCCGGGGGCCAGAGGCTGGGGGTTAGAGACCGGGGGTCAAGAAAGACGGCTCAACGTTTCGATGGCGTGACCCGCCCGTATGTCCACACGCGGGCGCGACACGGAAGAAAAAGACGAAGAACGAAACAGCGCGGCGGAAGGGGGCTAAACGAATGAGGAGCGGACGCGCAGGTTCGTGATAGCCCCACGCGGAGCGACAGAGACTCGCCGAACAAGGGAGGCCAACCGGCTCAGGAGTCGAACGGCGCATAAGGACGCCATTGTAGAGGGAGGAGACAGAAGAACAAAAAGGGACAAAGAAATGACGACCTCATGCAAGAGGCTGTTACTTTGTCACGTCGTTAACGTGACTGGCTGCGGGGTATGAATGAATCTAGGCGGGTCTGTCGGCTCCTATGTCGAACAGGTATACACTGTCTACAAGACAACACAAATATTCGTTCATTTGTGGTCAGAGGAGTGCCTCCGGTTTGCGCGCAAATGCTATCGTTGCTTTCAGCGCTAACGGCAACTTACTTACGCTTAGACAAATTAGGAAAAGGGTGCCGAAGTGATACGAGGTATTAAACCAATTCGATAGGCGTTGTCGACTTGGGTTGACACTCAGTTATTCGACGATCAACCGTAAGATCACGCTAGCCGATGCTCAGATCTGTCCTTTAATGTGAACAAATTTAGTTCGCTGTTTTCCCCGACATGACCCGGTCTCCCGTTTACGCCTATCATGAGACTTACGACAATGGCATTCCGCCTATTGGGACAACGCTTAGCAACCATATCCAAATCTACTCGGGTAGGCATCCATTGGAAATCTTTCCTTAAGAACCATTCCGCAGGCCGCCCGAGAGATGGCCCGGCTGTTCTATTCCCCGGAGTATATTCCATAGGCATCGCTGGGACTGGCTGTATTCCTACATAGATACACCGTCCTGATCTTCCCGCTGCCAGGAGTAGGTTCGCGCAGGTCAATGACGACGGTTGTATTTGTTGGGGGTACACAATCTGTATGGCGAACAGGGCGACACTAAGGACGTCGAGCTTGTGATGGAAGGCGTCCGTGTTCCCATCCTGAAATTGAGTGTTTGCACGCAAATCCAGGTTAAGCTGCGGGAACTGGCCATGATTGATTGGCTTTTCGTTCGCCGCCTACGGGAGTGCGTGGAGGTCGTTTCACGCGCGGAGTTCACATGTAGCAGGCGAGTAAAATTACCTGGACCTCTGCCAATACTCCATATGACCGTACCAACTCAGTCACGCTAAGCATTCTTTATTGACCTCGATCGATTACGTTGGAAGACCTGATTTGTGCTTCTATCAAACTTGAAAGACGTCTTCAGATTAGGCTAGGTTGCGCCATGATCGGGTGGCTCTAATGGCGAATTTGGACAAGTTTACACTCGTAGGGTGACTCGTTCTGCTGGGTTGGGTACATAAAGAGTGTGTGTGTGTGTGTGTGTGTGTGTGTGGGTGTGTGGGTGTGTATTGGGTACAAATGTAGCTTTTGTTGGAGTAAACCCTGCAAAATTAGCGAGCCGTTCTTGTAATTCTGAATACGCTCAAAACGTTTTTGGGTTCCTGAACTACCCGCCCACATCTGTTTCACAACGGCTGGTGACTAAACATTGGCCTATATATAACATGGGCGATTAAACAAAACAAATTCTTCTAGTGCATAGACGAGACAGAGTTTTTGTTTGCCTTCCTTTTTCTACATTTCTCCGCGAACTCAGTACTTATGCGCGAATATCTAGAACTCATACGCCATACTCTCGTGGAGTTCGGAGATGTTCGAATGTCAGAGCTGGCGCCGCAAAGGGCCCAACTTACCCCATCGCCAACACGTCCTCGGAGATCCCGCGAGACCCGAGCGACGGGCGAGACTTCGGAGTTCGTTAAACTCAAAAGAAAAAGCTCGACAGATTGTCGAGCTCTAGCCGTGTTTCGTGAGTTTCACTCGTTTCTTTTTGGCGACTTCGATCCGCCGAGACGGAGGCTGTTGGTGCTTACCTTTGGCAGGTGGGTCTTTTTCCATTTCACGTGTGGCTGACTTCGTCTCGACGGGACCTGCGTGAAGGTTTTGCGGCTGCATCTGGGTTTTAGAGCTCACACATGGTTGATACAAGCAGCTGTTAGCGTTGTTGAGTTTATTAACGAATGTACAAACGGCAGGATGCTTCTACTCGCCTGTGCCTTGCGGGTCATCCCATGGTTCAGAGTGCCTGATCTGCTCTATGTCGATAGAGGTGAGATATTCCGGAATACAGGTCGGTGTTGATTAACGCATGAGAGTGTCGAATTAATTGCAGCAAGGAAAAATTGGAAAACATCTCTAATTCAGTGTAAACATAGATCTGATGGATTACGAGACGTAAGCACAAATTTATTATAATCGACATCGTTCTTAACATCCCGAGTTTTCATGTGACTTAATATTCTCGAAAAAATTGCAATATTCTAACGGCTAAGTACAAGTCCAAACGCACGTTCTACTAAACGGTGTGGAATAAAAACACCCTTAGTAAATGAATCTATTTCAATTTTGCTAATTAAATTCAGCAAGATATGCATATAATAATACTACGTGCGTCTGCACACACACATAAGCAATAAATTGCGCCAGAGCTAGGTCGTTATTTACCCCACCTCACCGACGGGGTCTTTTCCAAACCGGCCACGCTGAGGATCCGTTCTCCCACTTCTCCATTCAAGTCCTTAGCGCACAAATGCCTGGACATATGTGTGTGTGTGTGTGTGTGTGTGTGTGTGTGTGTGTGTGTGTGTGTCCTGTTTTGAAATGAAGAAAAGAAGATCCAAGAGAACATTTTGTCGCCCGCAGCGGACCTCCGCCACGAGCACAGCGGATCCGAGGCTCATGCGGCACCCCTACCGTTCGTCCTCCTATAGGGAACAAGATGAATGGAACCTCAGAGATTCCCAATCCGAAGAGGAATTCAACCCACTTTTGGTGGGTTCCTTCCGCCTTTACACTGTGAGATTAGATAACGCACGCGCGTCGACGAGCGTATGGGCGGCTAGAGCCGGCGATCCTGAAATTCGTCTTCGCCACGTGGGCAGTGCCAAGAGAGACGGTTGGCATCTCGTTCAGAACGCCAGCCGAACAGGCCAAACCTGGCCTGTTCGGCCTTGAGCTCTGTTGAGCCGGGTGGCCGGACGTCGTCCTCAACGAGTGCCTTCAAAGCGTGCCACGCTAAAGGACTTACGACAGGAAAATGGCGAAGACGACGATTTCTGCAATGTCGTTGGGGTCAGCTGTGAGTCCTCCATAACTGTCTGATCCTTCGCTAGCCTACCGAAGAATCATCATCGGGAGCTGATTCATTTCATCACATGAACGAACACAGACAAGGACAGCGAGTCAGACGTTTCCCGATTCGTTCCATACGAGCAGGAAAAGTTTTGTGAGTATATTACTTGATGTTGTTTCCTGCAGTAGCCGTAGCTATTGCGAATTTCGCGTTCGCCGCCGACATTTTGCGGCCGCGATATTCGGCCTGGGAAACATCTATTGAGCTCGCGTAAGTGACGCGTCCGATATTTCTTCGTACCGAGCAGGTGATACAGTGTCTCACATAGTTGCTCGCCCGTTTCGGCAATCAATTTTTTTGTCATTTCGCCAAGAAGATGTCCTTGTATAGGGAAAAAAAAACAGCGTGAATACGAGACTAAAATCAATACCTGCATTCTAGCAAATCAAAGAATCGATATTGGAAACGCCTGGCGGAGCTCTGATACGTCGCAGTTTATCGTAGTCTGACCCCTGCCAGATGCACGCGCTGACACTGAAGTTCACAAGCCCCCACAATCTCAATACTGACTGACTGACTGACGCTCGCCAAACCCTTCACCGGCTGCGTGAAGTCCGAGAGTTCCCGTGCGCAGTACGAGATGCCGGTACAGCTGTAAAATGGAGCGGTGCTAACATCCTGTGAGCAGCAGACCTCAGAAATTCATATGAGCACTTCAGCACCCCAGAGCATTCAATCTTGCCTGCGTGTGTGTGGCCACACAGTGAAACATCGTGAGGTAATCGGCTTCATCGGCTGTGCGTTACGGTTTTGGCTATCCGCAAGCGTACCACTTTCTTGAAAACTAGCAGGTAAGAGTCCTGATATGTGGACATCACCGGTGGGGTCCTGCGGAGCACCCCCGTTCCAGGTATACGATTCTGCCATCTAACCCAGTTAGCGGCTCGGATCGATGCCAGCGCGTCAGCTGTTTTAGGTGAGAGCCTTAACGGCAACACACGCGCGTATTTGCTAAGTTGCGTTAAGCCAGTTGTATATACTTCTCAGGGGTAACTCAGGGGTCTCTCAGGGGTAACGCGCTGACCGAGTGTCGTTTCGTTACGAAGCCACACACACACACACACACACACACACACACACACACACACACACACACACACGCCCCTCGTACGCGTCCCAGAGAGGAACACCTACTAAGTCTCAAGCGCAGGCGTCTGCAGGCTGCTGAGGGGGAAAACAGCTCCAAAAATCGGCTTTCCCGCCCGAGGAAAATGCCAGCATATTGATGTCGAGCGTTGAGGTTCTTTCCTTTTTGTCTGAAATAAAAATGGTCATTCTAGAGTCTACTGGGCTTCCCATGTCCAACCTCCTCGACTCGGGTCCCCCACCGTCGATGTCTTTCACTCTGGCCAATGGAAGGCACCTATTGGAGCCCTTTCGGCCTTCGGTGGCGACGCCCGTCGCATTCTCGCCGGCCGACCGACCACCGCGGCCTTGTCCCCGGCGCGCGGCCGCTCCCAGCCCCGGGTCCCTTCAAGGCCTTTACTTTTTTCCGAGAGTACGACCTAAAACTGGACGCTGGAGCGTCGGTAACGGCCTTGACTGATACATTAGAGGAGCTAATGGATTGGTGCGGCTGTGCCGCGAAGCGTCGACTGGAAAAGGGCGCACTCGGACGCCCGGGGATTCCGAAGTGCCCAGCGGGGAGACGATAAATGCAGAACAGCGCAAAGCCTTCACGAAAACGGCACCATGTTAAAGGTTAGTGGGTACAAGCAAAGACCTGATGCCCTCTTCCAACCAGAAGACGAAGTCGACCGAAGTCGGCTGGGACACTTCGAACGTGCGCAGTGTGATTACGCGCAACTAAAAAGCACACAAATTGGAGAGACGCGAAACATATCGGTGGGGTTGTGCAGCTCAGAAAGGAGGCGCCGTTTTCCGCTGTAGTTTCTGATTTTGGCTGCGGTGCGTGACTAAATGTCGGGAGGAAGATCATATATTTGGCAAGAATTGATGACCAGATTATGGATCGCGATGTTGACGCGAGTCGAGTGTCTGAATCTCCCGCTTATATGTACCGGGCGGTGAGCAGTTAAAAATTCGGCGTGCTTGCCAAAATGTGCTTGCCAAGCACAGCCCAACACTTGCGAGCACGAAAAGCCTTTCAGTTTACGCGCGTAACCGCAAACTGGCATGCTCCCGTGACGACAACGTTGACGCTGAAAGTCGCCGACGTGAAGATCGCGCCTTTAGCACCCCAAACTGCTACGCAGATCAGAAAAATCCAGAAGTTTCCGAGCAGTTGAGAACGTACGGTCTAAGGGACCTGTCGACCCACATCTCATACTCGTCGTCGTAACGCATGTCACCGAATAGCAACTGCTGCGTGACTTTTGCGCGTGACCCAAGCCACTCGGAACCCCTTCTGGCGTGTTGTAGCCTCAGCCTGCAACAGTATAGCGAGCACAAAAATCGGCTAAAATGTGTTGTTACGATAGACCAGCTTTATTTGTACCGAGCGTCCGGAAAACGACCAAACCAGAAAATGGCTTCCGCGACAAGGAGAGGGAGCATCTTCGACAGAAGTGCCGAACAGATGCGGCGCTAGAGTGACGCTGGTGTAGCAGCAAACGAACATTCCTGAGGTTCGTTGCTACGAAATACTAAGCCCAAATGAACATACTTCTACCTGGAAAAAATGGAAAAGTTGATATCTCGAGCTTCTGAAGACGCTTCTGGCTCTTTGGCGCGGCAGTCGAACGCGTGCAGGATCGGCGCTTAGTGACAACGCAAGGCCACATCGGATCGTCGTAATGACATCGTGGCCTGAATCGAATTGAACGATGCTTTCAACCTCGTCGTTGTTCCTATTTGACGTCCTAGGATCTTGGCTATCTCCGTCGATTCAGGAGAGCGACGTGGTGGCGTACATTGTGCGAACGTCGATCGCCTGACAAGGATGATCAATTCAGTACCAGTACCACTAATGAGCCGCATACGCCCCTCCAACGGCCCTCCCAGAGCTTTGGCGTGTCAATAAACGAGACTACATCTGAAACACAGCCGATCGTCATTATTCTGACTCAGTCTGGCTCAACGATTCTATTCGTTCGAAGCTCGGCAAGTTGCTCGTATGTAGTAAAAACTCGATTGGCGAACAGCTGTCCAGCTGTTTGGTACGCGTGTTTTCTGGTCAGATGTTACACTTCAGAGCTATGCGCTGGTTTCTTCTTGCTGAGGATGAATTAATCAGTTTTTCAAGCAGTACTACGAAATCGTTACATTAATTGGCGCTCCGCGAAATGCGCTGCCGAGATTCTTGCCGCTCGAGGGAATATTCACATGACAAATAACGAACAGGGTGTCCTGATTTCCACTTTTTCCGTCCGTTCCGCTCGGAGCAATCTGTTTTCCCTATTTGAAGTGAAGGCCTGCTAAGTGAGGTAGGTGTGCGTATATAGTTCCTCTATGTCTAAGCGTGTTTCCTCGCCGCGGAACAGCTACACAAAATGGTAGAACCTACCTCGTGTATCCTCAGCTTCACACGATTGCAGATGTTCTCTAGGTAGCGGGTGGATTATAAGTTCGTCTCAATACGATCATGACTTTTTTGAGATATTTGAGACTGCAGCACTCGTTCAGCATCTTGAGGCCGTTTTCCAGCCGCACCCTCACGACATACCCATCAAAGCAGTCGTTGTCTGGTTGGTTCCGTTTTGTCGGATGGCAAATAGAGACGAGGACACATTTGCACTACGTCGGGGGCCAGAAAAAAGTCCACCCTTTTCCTCTGCTAGAGGGTGGTACCTCGCTCCGTGGTGCCTGACTAGCGAGGTCGCGGCCGCTGCTTCGTTCGAATGGCCTTTGATGAGGCCTTTCCCCTCGCACCTTCAGCAGCAGCAGCAGCAGCAACTCGACAAGCGGCCAGCAGGAAAAAAGACGTTGGAAATCAATGTCGAATGTGCCGATGAATAGAATAGATGAAATCGACGCTGGGGACGGTGCCAGCCACAAGGATTTCGGCGTGAGCCAATGGCGAGCGTGAAGGTTAACCTTGTCCCCAAGCCTATCCCGGCCCGTATTTGGGGCGAAGTGCGGGGTAACGGACGTCGAATGAATGCATTGTCAGATCCCGATCAGCGTCTAGGTCTTCGCGAAAGGATTGGCCCCACGTAGGGAACAAGGGCGAGGACCGAGATGATTCCCTATGCGGAATGAGGTTATCCCTCTTCGGGTAGGAATGGCAGAGAAGGGGGACGAAGAGTCGTCGGATCACCTACCCAGCCCAGCCCAGCCCAGCCCCGAACCCCCGCACACGGGGCACAACAGCGCAGTCCAACTAGAAAAACTGTGTAGGCGGATGCGGAGCAGAATGGGTTTGAGAAAAAGCCTAAATAATCTTCAGACACTGCGAGATGACGAGAGAGGTCGAGCAGCGGAGCCTCCGGCCGGAGAAACCGGAAGGGTCGGAGGAAACCAATGATTATGTAGAACCTCCACCTTCGAGAGACAGGGGACATAGGAACTAGGCACAGGACGGTTGAGTCGAGGCCTGAAAGGATCATACGATGGAGCCAAGAGGATAGAACGACTCGCGTATTCTCAAGCTATTGATCTCGTTGGGACCAAGTCGTCGTGAACTATGCAGGTCACCGCGATAGCGGATCACAAAGCGGCGTTGTCACGGTTCGGGTACGTATCTGTATGAAGCATCGAAGAGGGACACGGCGAAACATAAGGGAACGGTTATAGCGAGCTCAATAGGTCTGTCTGCCCGTGGCAGCAAAAGCACCGCTAGAATCGGGCTTTGGCGGTCACGAAAGACCCTGCCACATTTTGGATGTTCCATGATATGTAAATGCGTGTCGTGTGCGTCCGAGTGCAATTGGCAGCTGCAAGCCTCAGCAGGCCACGTTGAAGTCACTCGTATTTATGTCTAGAGCCAACTGCAGGGAGTGGAAAGGTCGCTATGTAGCAGGCCGGGGGCAATCAAGTGACACCGTAGGGATTTAATCAATCAACCTCAGTGATGCAGACGCGAGCCGAGTTTATTGGAACGTTCGGCGAAGACAGAAAGCCTGAGAATTAGACGCCCCAATGGCAATCCCGGAAAACGATTGAAGCATCCATCCCTGGCTGTCAGAGCTTCGCCATCCTCGGACGTCCATGAGGTATTCTCACTATTAGGAACAACGTGAGCAAGACAGGTGCATTTAGAAGATCGCGTTCGGACGACGCGTCCGAACCTTGACATACAAATCCGCATAGGGCCCCACAGTCGACAGCATCGCCGAAAGAGCAGTGCAACATCGCGATTGGCCGGCCGGCGTCCTGCAATCAGCAGGACAGTTTCCTAGCTATCCTACGTAATCCAGCCATTTTCTGGACGCGAGCTTACCTCAAAACTCGTCACCTTCGACTTTGCTTTGGGAGCCGCCGGGCTACGTTCACCGCTCAGTCGGAGAGGGCCCACTCCGAGCAATAGTAGGGCCTTTTTACTCCCTCGAGGAAAAGGTCGAGGCGTAAGGCGCGCGGCTCTTAGCTTTATTGGCTTGATAGAAGGTCCGGGCCGAGGACCAGTTGAGGAGTGAAAGACAGAGCCTGGACCTCGAAGAAACGGCCACAGCAGTGTTCCGCAGGGCTCAGACGCGTCCTGAGTGCTGCACTCCAGCCGAACCTGCTCAGAGGCAATACACACTGAGGACGCCGATCGTCGACTTGGTAGTAATCTGCCGTAGGTCGGGTGACGGTGTAAAGGAGAAAAGGTCAGGACGCAAGAAATGTCCTGGTGCTGTCGGACAAGTGGCAACGACGCAGTTGCCGCTGGGTGCAAGACAGGACCGGATAAGGTGGAAAGACTGCGGCCAATTATCCTACCAAAGTAGAACGGGGAAACAAACACTCACTGCAGGTTGTAATTGGGGCTGTGAAGTTATGGCTATGCCACCGAAAGGAAGAGGCCGGCCCCGAAACAGTTGGAAAATTTCACAAACACAGCTAGGTTACGGCATTGCAGCTGGATTAGCCTCTTTTGCTTGTTGTGGCACGCCTATTTCAGGCACATTGTACCTGAATGTATGTAAACCTCACCTGTCAAAGGCTTCAAACTCGAAGTATCGCTATTCGAGACGACAAAAGTCTAATTTTAGAATTTTTAGAGCTGAGCATTAGCCGACAGCCGATGTCCTCCGTACACGTGTTCGCATCGATTTCTGAGACGTCCCCTATGAATATAAATTTGTATTTAAGTATATTTGCTACGGCAAGGATCTACGCGCCTACGTGCGTCCTCCAATCGCGGCTGGATGGCGATCTGTAGATCCGTAGCGTGAGATTCTGCTTCACTCCACCGGCTTGAGACGCTCGTATGCCGAAAAAGGATAGGTTCTCGATTTCTTGTGGCTCTACGAGTGCATATTTTCGTTCTGCTGACGCGTGTAACTTCGCAGTCGAGGATCATCACGGGGCCGGTCACTCGGCCGAAGGCACACCTGTGCCTTTGTGGTCATCCTTTGTTATGTCTGTAGTTTAGTTACAAAGTGTTCGAGTAGTAGGCATTTGCTCCCCCGCTCCTTCATATATCTGTCAGTTTATGAGCTAGGCCAGACTACCCCAGAACGTTTCGAGCAAGTTTAACAGAGGCATTCTTCAGAACTAAAACAGTTGCATTTGACCATATGTTTTTGCATATCGCTTCGGGAGTCTGCCGCAAGATGCTCAAACGCCGTCTGGTCGACATCTCAAAAAATGCCTAATTGGAGAAAATCATATTTTTCAAATTCGCTCATTTTTAGCTGCTGATCTTCAGCCAGCGTTCAGCGTTTCCGGTAGCGTTCTTGGTCAACTGCGTTGTCACAAACCTCATTTACATTTCGATGTGCAACGGTGGGACTCGAGTTCATCGATTCATACGTTTCCTCCGGTCATGCGAGTACGTCGAGCTACCCAGCTCGATATACTACAAGAAACTATTAAAATCTCCCCGAAGCGCTTCCGACACGAGTTCGTTCGTGATATAAAGCCGCACCCCAGAACAATGCTCGATAGGCCGGCCTTCTGCGTCAATGTTTACTTTTGATTCATCCTAAATCTCGCAATTTCGCTTCCAGTTTATCGTCATCATCCTGAGATTGTACCGTCCTCCTGATGGTTCGTCGGCGTGAGCCAGCCATGTCAAACATGCGGTACGTATATTTGCTCCGTTGCCGAGCGTCCCTGCGAGTGGAAATCCGTCCCGCAATATTCATCTCTCTCTCGCCGTCTCTCTATCTCTCGCTAGTTCTCTCTAATAATATCACGATCTTATTATGAATATCCATTATTACTGGCACAACTGCCGGCCACTACTACCGCTACTGTGTAATCATCATCTCGCGTTCGTTTCGCGATCGAAAGGTAATCATCACAGGAGTCCATGGTCGGGTTCTGTGTGATCCATCCGTGCGTGTTTCCTATGGAGGAGCGGGCGCTGGGTGTTTGCCATTGCGGAGCAAGGGCGCTTGTTGTGTCGTGTCTGCCTGTCTAAGTGTGACAGCTATAGCCACTGTAAGGCTGTTAATAGCACTGACGCGACGGCCTGAATGGGCCTGAATGGGCCCGGATGGGCCTGTGAGCCAGACACTCCGGCACGCGTTCGCTGCGAGACCAGACACTGCGGGCCGACGGGCCTTTCGGGTGCGCATTCGTCCTTCGGGCCGCTGCGGAGGGGTAGCCTGGTTCTGCTGCGAGTTGAGGAGGCGTCGACTACGAGCGTATGAAGCAATGCTATTGGGGCGCAAACCGGGACCAGGATGGCAGGGACGAGGAGGGCGGAGCACAAAGATATAGGGCCGGAAGAACGGCCCAAATATCTCCCAGGGGACGTCGACTCGTTAGCAACAGAAGCAAAAAGAAATACGGGCCTGCGAAAGGACTCACGACTCGTCGGCACTGAGAGGATACGCCCGGGCAGAAGAAAAGACGCGACAAAGAGCGGTAAAAATAGAGAAACACTGCGGCGGTTTCTGGCTGAGCCGCCAGAAGATGTGTCGATATGAACTATATCGGACGACAGTTTCCAATAATTATATGTACATATGTTTCATCCACATCCGCTTACTGACGTTTTGCCATCGGCTCTGGCTGTATCTGTGCCGAAGCTGCTGCTGCTGCGCAAGTGCCTTCTTGCAAATCGCGATAATAATAACAATAAAATAACAATAACAACATTGTCTCAGAGTTGTTATACACAAGATAGCGGCTACACATTTATGTCGCGTATTCTCATGGTGTAGCTGTCGCCGTCAAATCGGCTTTTTCTGCGTCGACATACACACGTCCGCATTTTATGAGGCCTTCTACGAAATCGCGCCAATGGAGATGTCACACTCGAGCTGTACAATGAAAGAAAAAAACTGAGGTAAATTCGTCAGACTAGATCCTTCATCGCGATGATTTCGTTTTCTTACAGTCCACAACGGATACACCCCGTAGAGAAGAATACACCCAAACTGGCCCGAACGCGAATCTGCCGTCGTTGGCGGCAGATTCGCGTCGCTTAGCGCTCTTCGTTCTTCGTAACGACGTACAGAACTGCGCTGACCTTCGTTAGCAAACAACGAACGACTTTGACACGCGCCGGCCTTACGGACAGCGGCTGGAAAAAGGTCACTCAAGACCTTCCATGGATCTGCTTTCGGCGGACTCCCTAACCGGCGACGCTGCTGACGGACAGTATGAACAATATGAGCGACCGAATACGACTCAGCAGTGAGGTCCCGGACGTCCTTGACGAGACGTTGCATTTCGGAGGAGTGATATTGTTGCGGGGGGATGCGGGAGAAGCTGGAAGAATCGAAAAGGTTTTTTCCCTCCAGAAACAGATGGTCGTGTTGATTGCTCGATGTGAGAGTGTGTTTGCTTCTTAGCGTGATTTTAGCGCGTTAGTGGACACACATAAACATCGACTTGATCGAGTAGAAATTCAAGCCGTCACGAATAGGCGCCATCTTGCATGTAACGGATTTTGTCGAGACTCTGCGTACGTGGTACTACAACGAAGTTCGCTAGACGGACTTCAGTAATGTAAATGTGCGACAGCGGCGATCGGGACCGCGCGCCCCCCACCTACGTGTTCTGTCTTCCGGTGGCCTTAAGGCGCACACAAATGCACCGAAAAGCTACCGAACTACGGCCTGAACCGGTTGTACGAATCGTACACATCGTCAAAAACCTTGACGGTGTTTGCGTCTTTTTCACATCGCTTTTCATTAGTACATCCACTGGGAAGTCAAATTTCTTCAACTTCTGTACGTTCATTCGATGATCGTTGGTCGTTCGTTCGCCGAAGCGCCGACGTACTTTAGTCGTTCTCACGGATTGGCCTCACCCCCGAAAGCATCCAATATTCTGATGGTACCGGCAGCGGCAGCATTCTCGCAGATTTTCCGAATCCGCGTGAATCATCGGGTGCATGAGGTTACTCGGGGGGAAGGAATTGGGGTGCACTTCCTTCGTATGCTAAGAAAAAAGGCGTTTGGCTAAGTTTCTCACTTCACCATTCTTCGCTATTTTTCTGGTGAGCCTTTGAAAGGACCGCACAATTTCGCCGACGCTACGCTCATCAGACGCAGGCCCAGGCGTCTTCGAACTACTCCTTTTCTGCGGCTGAGCAGAAAGGCTGCTTTTGCTGGCCTTAGATGCCACCTCAACGGCGGTTTTCGGGCGGTCTGGATTTAACTTATAGGAAAAATGGAGCTGGCATTTCCTATAGGGACCGGTCCAGTCTCGAGGTGGGGTGGGCGGAAGGTGGGCCATCAGGCAAAACGATCAAAAGGAAAACGCGAGCTCCGTCGCGAGTCGACTCGGGAGAACTAGTACGACTAGTTGCGATGTATACACGCCCACACACGAATGGTGCATGATTGCTAACGGCACCGCTAATGAGCACCACTCAAAAGACAGGACCAGCGCTCGGGTGATCGGGAGTTCCTCAAGCGGTTGGGGGGGGGGTGACGGAGCTGATGGTGCTCGGAACTGCATAGAAGCTTCATTAGCATTTGAGCAGGATTAACTGAGCATCCAGCGACTACTGATCACGATGTCGGTTTACCCATCTGTGAAGCGGGGACGGGTGAAGGCGCAGAAAGTGCGCGATTTCTGCAAACCACCCCCCACTGACTATGTTAGCCGTATGGAAACGACGCTTTGTCGCTGGCAGCTACCCCTCTATCCTTTGCCTTCGCCCTACCAGCAGTTCGGTCGGCGTACCGGTGTACTTTATTAGACCAAGGCTGGGATCTGTCGTGACCGACACTTTCTTCTAGTATCAGATGACAACATCTAGTAGGTTCTGCCAATGCTACGTCGCCGCAACTTGTAGCTCAGCTCGGAGTTCTGCAATCGCTGAAGATTTTCTCGAGACGTTAGTGCTTGCGTAGGCAAGCCACAAATGCGCTGCGATGTACACGAAGCCTGCATGTCGGGTTGGTTTCTGTTTACCGTTTGTATGCTAACGTCCAGCAAGGCCCACCTGATGCGGTTGCGACGCCACCGAGCAAGACGAACGGATGAATAGTAGTCGTTCTTGGCGCAAACTAGCTCTGAACGCCCCTGTTCTAGTAGGGTGGCCGAACCAGGAAGACGTGCCAGGCGAATAAACTGCCAGGATTAGTAATGGTCGGGACAGGCCAGGCATGAATAGGTTAACGAAAAGTTTCAACCTTTTGCCGACGTGCTCAAATGCCAACGCAGTAATCGCCTGCCAAAGGTAACAATAAGCAACGGTGTTTTTTTTGTTGTCGGCCAGATGACCATATTAAAGAGAGATACACCGACAAAATTGAAGAAGTTTGTATCTTGCGATCTGTATATGCGTGGCCCTGTAAGTGTGTGTACGTGCTCTTACGTACATGCTTTTGCGTATCTGTGCGTGCTTTTAGGTATCTGTGCATGCTTTTGCGTGTGTTGTGCGTGCTTCTGCGCGTGTGTGTGTGCGTGCTTCTGCGCGTGTGTGTGTGTGTGTGTGCGTGCTTCTGCGCGTGTGTGTGT